>SZWC01013371.1:45528-64243 GCA_023375785.1 Penium margaritaceum | reverse complement strand
TGGTGAGTAGCCGCCGTAAGGTTGATAACCAAGCGGTCGGGCTCGACCCCCGGGTGGCGGTGTGCACTCGCTCAGGCGTGATGCCCGGAGTGAGGCCCACTCACCGGTTGACTTAGCTACGCTCGCTCCCCCTTTCTCCTTGTCTTGGTTGTACCGAACAAGTGAAGCAAGCTTTCCACATCCATGGCGTGGCATGTCTCTTGCACGTTCGTGGTTGGTCTAACACATGTGACCTAGGAAGGTTACCAGCAACTTCAGTGGATAGGGACACGCAACTGTTGCAATGGACGACACAGCCAAATGCTCTCATACGTGCCAACACCAAGTGCAACATACTCAGCTTCGCTCGAGCTGCGATTTTTGCAACCCTGTTTGCCGCCCTTCCATAACACAGCTCCCCTTTTTGCAACCCTGTTTGCCCCCCACTAGGAAAATAGATGTACCCAGTGCCGTTGCGACACCAGCGTCATGTGCCCAGTCAGTGTCTATGTAGCCATCAACCACAACGGATGGCTGTGCCCAATAGCACAGGCTAGTACGAGCCGTGGAGAGAGCGTATCTGACGACACGCAGCACGGCGTCCAAGTGTTGTGCTCTCGGACACTGGGAGAACTGTGCCAGGAAGTTCACGACAAAGGTAATGTCCGCTTTGGTTGTCGTAGCTAGGTACATGAGAGATTTGATCACGCGAAGATAGCCTGTGACATCGACCGCCTCCCCCAGCTTGGACACATCAAGTGTCTTCAGCAACTGCTGTCTCGCTGGGATCATGGGCGTGGAAGCTGTGGGCACTGTCTCGAGGAGGAAGGCGAAATGCTTCCCCAGGTTGCGAATGTAGGCATCCTGGTGAACGTGGAGTATGCGACGAGAGCGGTCGCGCTCCAACTCCATGCCCAGAAAGACACAACCTGGTCCCAAGTTCTTCATCTTGTAAGTCGACTGGAGGAGAGACTTCACCGCCTTCACGATCTCTTGACTGGGTGACGCGATCAGCAAGTCATCAACATACACAAGAACTGCAAGGAAGGGAGCTGTCGGAGGGGTGACAAAGAGAGAAGGATCGAAAATACTTTGTTGGTAGCTGCCCTGAGGTAGAGATGCAGAGCCAGTGGCTACATGACACTCGGCGACGGCCTCAGTGGCGGTAGCAGCGACTCCACGAGCGTGCTCGGAGATGAGGAGTGCGAAGCCAAGGGCAGAACTGGGATGGACAACACCAGTGGCGAGGCCTAGGGCATCCATACCAGTCTGCACGACGGGAAATTGAGCTGTCTGGGACCGAGACGGGCGGTCGGACTGAGCAGATGCGCTAGAGGTACGCTGTGGGAGCGCATGAAGGCGTTTACCATGGACAAAGGGTGAGGCCGGAGCAGGACGAGCGGGCTCAGTGAACACGGGACGAGCGGGCTCGGTGGACACAGGACGAGTGGGCTCAGTGGACACAGGACGAGCAGGCTCAGGGGGGTCTGTCCCTGAGGGGTCTGGCAACACGTCAGGAACGATACGCGGTGTGGATGGTGAGGTGGCTGAAGATGGTGCGGATGCAGGGACGGACGAGGACGTGGCCGGAGAGGGCGGCGTGCTTGACGAGCCAACTGACATGGAGGTAGGCAAAGAAGGGATAGGCGGCAAGCCGGACGATTGGAGCGGGGAAGGTGAGGAAGGTGAGGCTGCAGCAGGAGGGACTGCAGGAGGGACATGACCAACCTCCCCTCCCAGTCGAGAGGGCGGAAGAAGGGAGGCAGCCGACGAAAGACGACTGAGGTTACCAAGGAACACAAACTCAAAGAACAACGCATCACGTGACTCAATGACGCGCTGGCGGAAAGGGTCCCTGAAGCGCCAGGCCTTAGATTGAGAGGAGACACCCAAGAAAGGACAGACGGCCACGCGAGGAGAGCTTACCGTCGTGCAAGTCCTCATGTAGCCAAATGGAGGCAATGCAACCACAGATGCGGGCAAGCCGAAGGCTCGCCCTGGTGCCAGACCAGCGTTCAACGGGGGTGACAGAACGAGGAAGGGGCCCATGAGGGACCCGATTCCAAACCCAAGTCATGTAACACATAGCCTCAAAGGCAAAGAGTGGGGGAAGGCCAGACTCAGATAGGAGGGTCCGGACGTCGTCCGCAAGGGTACGGTTCCAATGGTCGGAGACACCATTTTTTTGGGGTGTGTATGGAGCGGAGGTCTCCAGACACACCCCTTTGGATGCGAGGAGATGGACGGTGGGACCGAGGAATTCACCTGCGCGATTGCTACAAAAGACACACAGTGAGCGCTGACAGGCACGCTCGGCCTAAACGAGCCAAGTCTCAATGGTGGGACAAACATCACTCTTGTGCAGTAGGGCAGAGACCTAGTGAAAGTGTGAAAAATCATTAGTGAGGCACAAGACATAATGACCGACATCACCGAGAAGATCATGGGATAGGGGGCCCATGACATCAGCATGCACACGATCAAGAGGATGGCAAGGCTGGGATTTAGAGTCTACAAAAAGAGAGCAATGCATCTTACTCTGGGCACAGTCAAGACAATCAGAAGGACAGGGTGCAGGGAAGGTAGAAGGCGAAAGGCCCAAGGCAGGCTGGAGGCACAACATAGAGATGGCATCAGTGTGCACATACGCAAGACGACGATGCAACAGACGGACAAGATTAGGAGAGAGCGAGGGGGCGACATGGATGAGCGTAGCACCGACGGCGGCTGACAGCCGGGAGAAGAGGGGCACACGGTAGAACTTCTCACACTTGACACCACGAAGTACAATGGGACCAGAGGGACGCAGACGCACAGTGCCAACACCACGACTAGCAGAGAAGTCCATGTGCTGATCGTCAAGCAAGGACACCGACAGCAGGCTGAGCTTCAAAGAAGGGACGTACAGTACGTCTAGAAGGTACAGTGGGCTACTAGGACCAACGAAACGAAAGACACCAACACCCTGAACAGGTAATAACTGACCAGACCCAATACACACAAAGCAGACATCGCCGGAGGGGTCAAGGGAAACGAGGAACGGACAGACGTCATGTGGTGGGTAGCACCTAAATCAAGGATTCAGCAGCCACCCGATGCACGAACTGGGGGCATGACAGCACACGTCGCCATAGTGCCAGCAGGGAGGACACAGCAAGGAGACATGGCACAGAACGCGAGACAGCGCCGACGACCGTCAATGCTTAATCCACGGGACGGAGGGAGACAATGACCCATGCACATGAGGGGGGGAGGGAGACACCACAAAGAGTGGAATCAGTCTGACACGTGAGACCACTGGCCAACGAAGCAAAAACCTCACCTCCCTGATCGCGAAGGCGAAGGAGCTGAAGAGGGGACTGCTCCAGCTGACGCTCGCCTGCACCCGCGACAGATGCTACAAGAGCTGGGGTCGAAGAACCGGAGGAAGGAGGGAACCAGGAAGGGACGGTGTAGGCTGATGAGGCCGGAGCTGCGTAGGGTGGAGTGCCATAAGGAGTAGGCCAACCCCAAGGGTATGGGACCAAGGGTGGACTAGTAGAACGCCAGAAGTGGAATAGGCCTGGGCAGAGGTCAGGGATGGCGGAGATGAGAATGAAGCCGTGCTGGAGGAGGACACAGCTACGGCAGCGGTGCCAGTAGTGCATGCCCAGTGGGAACGCATGGCACGGGCAAGGCGGAGGGCATCCGATGGAGCCGGGAAGGAACGTGCAGAGTGGTCAGAAGAACCAAAGTTCCAGCTGACCACAGCACCGAGGACGTGAGAAAAAGAAGCGAACACCTTGTCTTGGCTGCTGCCCTTGCCCTTGCCACGACCGTGGCCACGGCCTTGGCCACGGCCCTGAGAAGCAAGATTAGTGGTTGTGGAGCTGGTGGAGGAAGAGGTGGAAGAGGGGGATAAGGAGGCTGTGGCAGGTTCATCAGGGCCGCAACCCCTGTGATGGAAGAGCGGTGTGTCAAGAGAAACTGTCCTCACGTTGAGCCATGGAGCGTAGAGTGAACCGTGAGGTTTTTCAGTCACGACATTTGGAGTAACAAGGCACAGAGGTGCAACGTGAAAGGGGGGAGAGCTGAGCGGAGCAAGCGAGCAAGCAGCAAGCTCGCTCTAGCTCATCGCACAAAAAGCGAACCTGTGGGTCGAACTCCCCCCCCCCCCCCCCCCCCCCCCCCGGTTCTACGTGTTTTGTTCCTCTCATCCGAACAATAGAGGTTCCACAACAATTCACCACGAGTGACAACCCGGGTGTGGCACCAAGTTTGCGCATAACATGAAAATGTGGTTGGCTGTGGTGCTGAGGTCCTAATGCCCACAGCCATATCTTGGCTGCGGTGAAGCGTGCCGATGGAAACCCCTCTCCTCTCTCAGTCGCCTGCATTAGTGACGCGTGGGATGTGCAATGAGGCCAGAGGTCACCACGTGTCTGTGACACATAAAGCAAGTGATGTAGAGAGAAATGACAATTGACCAACACAAAATGATTACCTGTTGCCACGAACGAAGACTGACATACGAGCATCCAAACGCAACACCGTCTGAAGCTAGAGATGCAAAATCTAGAGCAAGTCCACCGCGCAAACTCTAGCGACTATAAAAACACTGTAGAGCCACATAGCGAGCATTAGGGATGTCGTAGCAGCTGGTCGGTTGGATCATAACCCGACGATACTCTGACGCCAATTTGGTTTGCATCAGGGATCTGCATGAGCATGGACACAATTGAGTAGTCACGGTAAGCTGTACAAACAGACGGGGACGACTAACAGCATAACACTCCTCCATGACCTGATGGTTCTCATGTCGATACACGTGCAGAACTGTGCATAACGAAGTGCTCAAATGTCCATAATCACACACCCCACTCTCAGCCACCCTCAGATGAGGGGCAAAACCGGATAGGAAAAACAGCCACCATGAACTTTCTGCGCCCAAGTGTCTTGGCCAGGAAGTCACCTTGCTACATGTCCGTGCTGAACCAGATGACATAGCTCACCTGTTGCTCCACAAGATGGTGCTCATTTGCAATGTGCTTTGTGCGTGCATGAAACACACCTAAGTTATCAGTAATGGCTATATCAGTGTGAGTGTCACCGTGTAGAATGATGCAATGTACAGACGTACACAACTCACAAAACAGACTCTATAGCCACACCGCCTCAGTAGCCCCAGCCCCCTACTTAACATACTCAACATCTGAGGAGTTACATGCAATGCAGTTATGCTTGCCATTGCTGGACGATACAACGGTGCCACCCACGTTGCTTGTCCAACCGCACCCATGAGGACTCCAGTCCCACTAGTTGCTTGTGTAACCGTCGACTACCACCAAACATTGTCTTCAAAATCAGAGTTCGAGATACAATGTGAAAACCACATACTGCACCACTTGCACAGTCGTGTGAAGGCCTCTCACTCATTGACACTACAAGAACTGTTCAAAGAGGTAGACATTGTCACCGACCTCTAAGCCTGGTGGCTGTACCATGTAGATCGCCTCCTCTAGAGTGCCATGGAGGAACACATTGTTTATATCAATCTGGTGTAGCTCCCAATGGTGGTGAGAAAAAACCCCGAACATGGCACGAGCAGTGGTCTTATGGCCAACGAGTGTCAGTGAAATCCACACCCTCCACTTGTGAGAACCCCTTGGCAGTCAAGCTTGCCTTTTAGTGATCCACTAAGCCTTTAGGCTTTACCTTATGATGAAAGACCAACTCGGCATGTCTAGCCTTCCCCTGAGGTGAGAGGTGGACAAGCTTATCGACACCGTACTCACGGATGGCTCTCAGATCAACCTCACAAGCAGCATGCCATATGTCTTCATCTTGAGCCAAAAGTCCCTCCTTCAACGTGCCTGGATGTGGCATCGTCAAGGGAGATCTCATGCCTCCGGACTCAGCCTGACCACGACAAGATCAGCTACGACATTTCAAGCGACCATAAACTCACGAAATACCAACACGTGGCAGATAAAACACCCTGGATGCACCTCAATGTAGTGTGCCGGGACACTCAAGCCAAGGGCCTTCATGCCAAGCTCGCCACTCTGAACATTGCGAGTTGGACAACTAGGCTCCGAATCAGCCGTCCACTGAGCCATAGAGGCTAGTGGTTGAAGACATCTACCGGGCTCGTGAGAGTAGCCCGATGGTGACGGGTTTACCTCGGGCTGCTTAGCAGGGGCTGTGGACACATAGGGAAGTAGGGATGATGCAGGAGATTTATGGACAAGTGAGATTAGAGATACTATTACCGATGTGGGATCATGTGTGCCACAGGAAATGGACACAAGCACTGGATCCGATGTGCCTGAGGGAAATGACACTGATATGGTATCAGGTGTGCCAGAGGGGCTTGACGCTAGCACAGAAACTACTGCTGGCAAGAGATCAGGTGCGCCAGAGGGGACTGAGGCGGGCACATGATCAGGTGTACGAGAGGGGCCTGAAACTGGCACGGAATCAGGTGTGCCAGAGGGGACTGACACTGGAACACGATCAAGTTCACCAAAGGGAACCGACGAGAATTTTGGACCCACAGCCAAGATGGTTGGATCGTCAGCAGTTGGAGACCGGATGACAGGTGAGGATGTCCGGACGTACCCATCCGCAGGAATAGACTCCCCTATCCTTCAAGAAGCAACACAGGAGAGTATGTGGTCCGCGGCCAGCGACAGAATGCTTGACATGTCGTGGTAGGTCAGAGCCTCAAAGAAGAGGGCATCATAAGACTCGACAATGCGACGGCGAGCGAGGTCCCAAAATGCCAGGCCTTCTACCATGGGGAGATGCCGAGGAAGGTACACATGTGACCCTGAGGTAAGACCTTGGACCCCTGCTGGTCCTCGCTGTGCTAGACGCAGGTTAGAGACTCCCAGATGCGAGAGAGACAAATATCGACGCAATGGCCGAACCATAGCTCGTACGGTGTGACATGGTCTGGAAGGGGATCGTTCGGTTGGCGGTTCGAAGCCTTCAAATGCAAAGCACCATAGAAGACCACACTCAGAACGCATGGCACGGACTGTGTCCATGTGCTTCCAACGCTCGGACACACCGTTTTAATGTGGTGTACCAGGGGCTGAGAGTTGGTGGTAAACACTATGCTCAGCAAAGAAGGTGTTCATCTTTCCCGAGAAATCACCACCATGATCCGAGTGGAATGTGTGAAGGGTGCGACGAGATTGGCGCTAAGCCATCACCAGCCAGAGGCCGACCACGAGGGCAGCATCACTCTTGTGGCATAGGCTACAAACCCACGACATGTGGGTGAAGTCATCAGTGAGGGTGAGAACATATCGACCCCGATCTGAGAAGGACTCGGCTTGGAGGGGACGGCGCAGGTCCAAAAGGACCAACTATAGCGAACGCTGAACCCGAGAACCAGATTCTGGATAAGTGCAACAATGCACCTTATCCTGGGCAGAGAAAAGACAATTGGTGTTGGGCTACTTCTCAAATGAAGTCAAGTCAAGACTGAGGGCTAGCTGAGTCTGAATGGGCTTAGACACAATGTGTGAGCTCACATGACAAATGCGACGATGCACCAAGCACTTGGGCTTAGGGGAGAGAACATCACTGATAAACACACCCGCAAAGGGGAGAGAGGAAGAAGAAACGGAGGGAGTGCAATAAGACACATGATACATGTTATTATGAACAAATACACAAAAAATGGCACGTGTGTCAGGAGCAGTCACAGTGGCCGAGTCAGCAGAGTGCTCAACAGTGAGGTCCATCCTATTGCATGCACAAATAGAGAGCAGGATGAGCTCAAGAGCAGGGAAAAAGAGCACATCAAGAATGCATAAGGAGTCAGATGGACCATCTAACCGCACTATTCCGACTCCCTGGACAGGCAGTGACTGACCAGACCCTGTGCAAACAAAATGAACTGACGCAACAGGACTGGGCACAACGAAATCACTACAACGACATGTCATGTGATGGGTGGCACCGGAGTTAATGATCCAGCTGTCACTCGGCTCACGACGTGTAGTCCATACTAAACAACATGCCATAGAACACTCTGCCTCTGCAGGATGCTCAGTAGAGGACTTAGGGCAATGACGAACACGGACCTGTTATTCGTCAAGCTAGTTGGTAGTGCCAGGTCCATCATCATCACAAGCCGAGTAAGCTCACCCACAAGCATCGTCATAGGGAACATACACAATAGAACAAGCAATGTCGGGACCACACACTGTGACAACACACTCAAACCTCCTTGAGTGTAAAGCGCCAGCAGCTGACGAAGCTCTGCAATCATGTGGTCCTATGGATCCATGCCTCGGGTACCGCCCGGATTAGTAGAAGGCTCAGCTGCTATCACAGTCAGCGTGCGACACGCCCGAGTG
The DNA here is from genome assembly GCA_023375785.1 of Penium margaritaceum. NCBI lineage: Eukaryota > Viridiplantae > Streptophyta > Zygnematophyceae > Desmidiales > Peniaceae > Penium > Penium margaritaceum. The sequence goes on along the minus strand of SZWC01013371.1, from coordinate 55,910 downwards.
GTGCTGGGAGACATCTGCTGGACGTGCGTAGCCTGGAGGCCACGTGTGATCCGGCTCCAGTCCAATGGCTGCTAGCACTCCACTTATCGATGAGTGCCGCCATAGTTGTAGTAGTGGACAGAGCGTCCAATGTCACTGGTGAACGGCTGCTGCTGCTGCTGACGTGGTGACACTGTCCAGGTAGTTGACGCACTAGAAAGCAAACACGTACAAGAAACATCAAGGATTAGGCTAGGGAGACGCGCAAAGTCTCATGAGCTACAAGGGCTCGATAATGCAGAGAGAAGTAACAACTGACAAACACACAGCATAAAAACCTGCCAGGACACACAATGGGTGATGCACGCGGGAGTTCCAGTTTGTCTGAAAACTAAACCAGAACCATCATTTTGGCCATAACTCTGTGCACAGGCATCCAAACAAAACACCGTCTGAACCTAGAGATGCAGAATGCTAGACTAGACGCTACGGCTGGTCATACACATAGGTCCGGCACCAATCGGTGGACACAAAATACAAGACATGCAAATCAGGCTCAACAACCACTCCACCGATAAAACTGTAGCAACTGTAGGAAACTGCAGAGCACCCTAGTAAGGATCTGGGACATTGTAGCATCTCTTTGGGAGCTACTGGTGGATGCGATCACCACCTGTCGGTGCTCTAATGCCAGTTGGGTCCGCATCAGGGATTTGCACGAGCATGGACAAGGCCGGATGGTCACAGTGTACTATACAGACAGACAGGGCTCAAGCCTCATTCCCAGGATGACCTGGGTCCTTCACCTTGTAGACTATATCATGGCCTTCACTGAGTGGACTGTGGCAGGCCTGGAGGAGGCAATGAGGTGATTTTTGATGAAGACTAGAATGGCTAGGTTGCGCTTAGACAGAGAAAAGAGAAACAATACCTGGTCAGCAATCATACGATAACATCTGTCCCTCTTAAGACCGGTAATAATCTCCATGTTCCAGCATCACATAAACTCTTTGAGGGTGTACAAGGCCTTGCACAATCACCATACGTTGTTTGTGTTGACATGGTGTGCCCCTTGCCATGAGTGCCGTTGATCTTACTCCCTGGTTTGACCACTGAGGACTGGTCGGAAATCCAACTTTGGACTGGGATTCCTTGGATCTTTTCATGCAGGATCGAGCTTTGAATCGTTCAATTTGAGTGAGAATTCAGAAAGTTTGCTTAGCCCAAAGTTCGGGTGTTGGCGGGTGGACCTTGGTACCCGCCATGGGTGGCGGGATAATCCACCACCAGTGATGTGAGTTCGTCTCCAATGACCCCCAAATGCACCAGGGCAATAAAGGAAGCAACCAGAAAACTCTCCTTGACCAGGGTGAACTTCTTGTTGACTTATGGGCGAGGAAAGGCGCTTTGACGGGTCATCGTCGAAGCGCCTCCCGTTGCCTAGCATGCAAGGCAAGGTCGGCGGCTCCACCAAGGGTTACTTTGATGGCCGTAGCAGGGGCTCTACTGCTCCGTTTGGGGCGTGCTTGGATGCGTTGGAAAGCTTAGATCACAGGCTATAAGGACCTGATGTAATCTCACTATGCTAAGTAACAAAAACGTGTTTTGATTCAGTTCTACTGAATGCGACGTGTTCTGTCCATTCACATCTGTGATCTTTGTGCTCCACACCCTTCACCAAAGGTGTTCATTGGCTACCCAAACACTGGTAGCATGCATCAGTGAGAGCTAGGCATCCTTGAGAGTGTCTCCACACCCACTAGCGCCAGCAAAAGGGTTATGGGCCCACGTGCCTAGAAGGACCCTAGCTCTTCAACTTTCACGCTACCGCCGCGCGCCATGGCAACGACCGAGCAAGAGAGCATCGGCACTCATTCCAAGTTTGATGGGAACGGCTTCCCTTTGTGGAGGTGGCAGTTTGAGGTCTACCTCGATGACAAGGGCCTGCTTGAGCTGGTGAACGGTAAAGAGACCGCCCCTCCGGATACCGCGACGTTGGAGGAAGTGGAAAAGTACAAGAAGAGAAACAAGAAGGCGCTAGCTCCTCCGCAGTGTGCACTGATTCAAGGATGCACGGAGGCCGCGGAGGCCTGGAAGAAGCTCTGCACCATCTACCAGTCCACCAACCTCGCTAACTAGCTCTTTGTCTTCAAGAGGCTCGTCACCCTCTGAGCCAACGAAGACGACGACATCATGGAGATCCTGCAGTAGATTGATTCCCTCACTGCCGAGTGCGTTGCCATCAGATGGAAGGTTGACCCTCAGCTGCAAGCCATGATCCTCCTTCTGGCCTTGCCGGACAGTTAGAGTCCCATGATAACCGTCGTAGGCGGCTGGTCCACCGATGAGCTGAAGTACCCGATGGTGGCTGAGTACGTCCGCAATGAATGGATGCGGCGTGGTGGGAGAGAGAGTGGGGCAACGTCAAGTTCCGCCTATGCCGTCTGTCCTCAAGGTAGAGGAGGAGGCAAGAAGGGGAAGGGTGCCAAGCAGAGCACCAAGAGAGGTGACAACAGGGGGAGTGCTATAACTGTGGCAAACAAGGCCACTACGCATGCGATTGCCCCAATAAGAAGTCGGACCAGCCCGTGAAGGGCGGGAAGAAGGACACCATAGCCATGATGGCCAGAGAGTTTACAGTCTTGACAGATCCGGAAGTCACGGTGATCGACTTCGGATCAGGCCGCCATACACAATGCAATCGTGCGGCATTCGTCACCTACGGTGCCACCGAGCGGCACATGACAGTGGCCAACGGCAAAACGGAGTTGGTCGCGGGTGAAGGCAATGTTCGCATTGAGTCAGTGGTGAACGAGAAAGTCATTCCGTGCACCATCTATGACGTACTCCACATGCTCAACTTTGGGGAAAACCTGCTGTCAGTGAGCCGCCTTACCGACAAGGGGCTCGAGGTACTCTTCAACAAAAAAGAGGCCATCATCCGGAAGGAGGGGGATGCCGAGTTGATTACACGTGGTAAGAGGGAGGCGGACCTGTACCTTCTTCGTACCAAGGTGCTTGCCAATGCAGCGAGGATTGATGTCGTCAACCTCGTGATGAAGGATGAAGGAAACCTAGACCTATGGCACCGCCGCCTATGTCACATCACTCCCTCAACTGTGAGGGATATGGCAAAGAAACAAGTGGTGCGGAGTCTTGAGGTCAAGAGCCTCGATGTAGCCAAGAATGCTGTGTGCGAGCCGTGCATGGTCGGCAAGGCGACACGGCAGCCGTTCGATGGCAAAGGGTCGCGTGCATCGGCGAAGTTGGAGGTAGTTCACACCAACATGTGTGGACCATTTGAGAGCTTCATCGAAGGCACTCGCTACTTTGTGACCTTCATCAACGATCACAGCCGCAAACTCTACCTTTACAGCATCAAGAGGAAAAGTGATGTCCTGACTTGTATGCAGGAGTTTGTGGCGGCAGTGGAGTGGCAAACAGGATTGAAGGTGAAGGCGCTCCGGAGCGACAACGACGGCGAGTACGAGGACTGCGCGGCATGGATGAAGAGCAAGGGGATCTCGTGGTAGAAAACTATGCCACAGTCTCCGTATCACAACGGCGTCTTCGAGAGGGCGAACCGGACCATCCTCAACATGGTCCGGTCCATTTTGAGTGATGCCGGCCTTGCGCATCGGTACTTGGGCGAGGCGGCACGGACAGCAGCGTACATCATGAACCTCATGCCGACGAAGCCGCTAAAAGATGCGGAGTCCAAGGTGTGGAAGACGCCACAAGAAGTGTGGAGCGGGAGGAAGCCAACTGTGGCACAACTCTGCATGTTTGGTTGTGTTGCACATGCTGTTGTGCAGGAACGCGAGGGGCGGGGCAAGCTGGACCTGCGAACTCACCGGTTCATCTTCGTCAGATATGAGATGAGGAGCAAGGCGTACTGGCCCTTTCACCCGCGAAGGCAGCAGATCGTGAAGATTCACGACTTAACGTTCGACGAGGACAGCTATTGGACGGACAAGGACGTGGGTCTCTCCAACCGTGGGGAGTGGCTGCCACTTCTCGAAGGGGAGACGCCGGAGGACGCAAAAGAGGGTGACGTCTGAGCGGCTCCAACCGGCGGAAACCATCCCGGGGATGGGATAGAGGCTGATTTTCCTTCAGTCGAGCCGAACAATGAGTCCAAAGCACCAGCAGCAGTGGAGCTGAATGAGGAGGCGGGGAGTGAGCCCGCATCTCCACGGTTCCCGAGAGAGGGGGAGCAAGTCAGCGATGCAAGTGGCACCGCGAGAGGGTAGCAGCAGCAGCAGCAGCCTCAACAACAACAACCTCGAAGAAGCAGACGCGCAAGGAGGATGGCAAAACGGTACGATTCCACAAAGGGCATCTGGACTGGGTTCGCTCAAGCGATCTTTGCACAAGAGGAGCCAGAGACCGTCAAGGAGGCGTTACAGCGGAAGGATGGGGCTGAGTGGGAGGGAGCCATAAAATTTCTGCTTGCCTCTCATGAAGAGAATGGCACTTGGCAGCTGATCGACAGGCCAGAGGGCGCGAAAATCATTGGCTCCAAGTGGATCTTCAAGAAGAAGCTCACCAAGGAGGGGAAGGTGCAGCGGTACAAGGCGCGGCTGGTGGCAAAGGGGTACACCCAACGGAAGGGTGAACACTACGAAGAAACCTTTGCACCAGTGGCGAAGCTCGCCTCCATCCGTTCCATCCTCTCGGTAGCGGCGGCGTGCGACTACAAAGTCCACCAAATGGACGTGAAAACCTTGTTCCTCAACGGTGACCTGGACAAGGAGGTCCTCATGGAGGTGCAAGAGGGGGTGGACGCGACGTCGGGGAAGGTGTGCCGGCTTTGCAAGGCGCTCTACGAGCTGAACCAAGCGCCACTCATGTGGTACCTGAAAATGGATGGCTTCATGGCCGAGCTTGGTTTCAAGCGCTACGAAGCGGATCAGAGCGTGTGCGTGCGAAAGCAGCCAGGGTTGTACCAGATTGTGGTCCTTTACGTGGATGACCTCATCATTGTGTCATCGGACATGGAGGACTTGGTGAACCTGAAGCAACAGCTGGGCGGTCGGTTCAGAATGACCGACATGGGTGAGCTTGAGTACTACCTCAGCGTCGCCATCAAAAGGGACCGCAAGGTACGCATGCTGGAGATGTGGCAGGCAAAGTACATGTAAGAGGTGCTCTGCCGCTACAACATGGAGGAGTGCAACCCCATCGGTACACCCATGACCACCACATGTGAGTTGAGCTCGAGCATGGGGTCGAGCACGAATGAGGAGAAGGAGGAGATGGCAGGTGTGTTGTACCAGTCCGTGGTGGGGAGCATCATGTACGTCATGGTGGCGACGCGGCCCGACGTGGACTTCGCAGAGGGCCAAGTGAGCCGCTATGTTCCCTGGGCCTCTACATTGGCAAGTGGTGAAGGGGATCCTTCGCTACCTCAAGGCGACAAAACAGTTGCGGCTTGTGTTTGGAGGGGGAGCGCATGATGACTCCTTCGAGTTGGTCGGCTACTCCGATGCCGACTGGGCTGGTGATGTGGATGACAGAAAATCAACGTCTGGGTACGTATTTGTGCTTGGTGGTGCAGCAGTTTCATGGGAAAGCAGGAAACATGATTGTGTTGCACTGTCCAGCACCGAAGCAGAGTACATTGCACTTGCGGAAGCTGCAAAGGAGGCGGTGTGGCTGCGGCGGCTGCTAAAGGAGATCGGCGTGCCGCAAAGGAAACCAACTGTACTCAACGTTGACAACATGAGTGCCACCAGCCTGACCCAGAACCTGGTGCTGCACAGGAGGACCAAGCACATCGAGATCCGGCACCACCACACGGGCGACTTGGTGGCGAAGGGAGATGCGGCTATTGTGCATTGTGGCACTAAGCGCATGCTCGCCGACTCCATGACCAAGGCACAGCCCAAGGACAGGCACGACGCAAGCTTCATGGAGCACGCTGTGAAGATTAAAATGCTACAGGTTCCAAGGACAGGGCATCAAGGCTGCGGTGCAAGGGGGAGATTGTTGACATAGTGTGCCCCTTGCCATGAGTGCCGTTGATCGTACTCCCTGGTTCAACCACTAAGGAGTGGTCAAACACCCAATCTGAATTTAGATCTGGATTTCTTGGATTTTGTCATGCAGGATCGAGCTTTGAATTGCTTGATTTGAGTGAGAATTCAGAAAGTTAGCTTAGCCCGAAGTTCGGGTGTTGGGCGGGTGGAATATGGTACCCGCCATGGGTGGCGGGATAATCCACCACCAGTGATCTGTGTTCATCTGCAACGATCCCCAAATGCACCAGGGCCATAAAAGAAGCAACCAGAAAACTGTCCTTGACCAGGGTGAACTTCTCCTTGACTCCTGGGCGAGGAAAGGCGCTTCGACGGGTCATCGTCGAAGGGCCTCCCATTGCCTAGCATGCAAGGCAAGGTGGGAAGCTCCACCAAGGGTTACTTTGACGGCCGTAGCAGGGACTCTACTGCTCCATTTTGGGCGTGCTTGGATGCGTTGGAAAGCTTGGATCACAGGCTATGAGGAACTGATGTAATCACACTATGATAACTAGCAAAAACGTGTTTCAATTCAGTTCTACTGAATGCGACGTGTTCTTTTGACTCACATGCGTGATCCTTGTGCTCCACACTCTTCACCAAAGGTGTCCATTGGCTACCCAAACACTGGTAGCGTGCATCAGTGAGAGCTAGGAATCCTTGAGGATGCCTCCAAAACCACTAGTGCCAACAGTTTGATCCATTTTCTAAGCCCGTCGGTTGTACCATGTAGATTAGTTTATTGAGACGACCATGCAAGAAGGCACTGTTGACATCCATGTACTCAAGCCCCCAGTCATGGTGCATGACCAGGCTGATTTGAACTAAAATTGTGGTGTGTCTACCATATGGCGCAGAAGTCTTAGCAGAATCCACTCCAGGAATATGAGAGAAGCGTTTGGCTGTGAGCCACACACTATAGATATCATTTGTCCCATCTGGATTCAGCTTGTGCAGGTAGACCCAGCTTGCTGAGAATGCCTTGCAACTGTCCGGCAGGTTGACAAGGTAAAAAAAAGTCATGCTCCTTGAGTGGAGAAGTCATCTCCTGCACAGACTGATCCCAATGAGCTGAGTTTGAAGCTTTTTTTATCAGCTCAAAAGTCAATGGAGAGAAGCATTCGGCTATAAAGCATGCAGCAACATGTTCTGAGATAGAGGCATCGACATCATTGTGGAACTCGTTGACAACCAGGATGTAACCCAACATACTGCTCGGATGCACGAAGCCAGTGGCAAGGCTGAGAGCTTAAGTCTCATGGGCTGCGCAGCAGGTCTGGCATAGCACAACAACGCACTAGGTCGTGTGACATGACGAGAGGGGTCAGTGAACTGTGGGGGAAGAGGGCACTGGCAGGACCAATGGAGACAAACATGGCACGAGATGATGTCATATGGTGTGCAACTCTGGAGTCAATGACCTAGAAGCCACCCAACACACGGACACAGCGAAAGATGTGCCTCATAGCAACGCTCTCAGATGGGCGTCTTGAGGAATTGGACTGATTCATAAGTGGCAATTCAACGAGGCAGACAAATGGACTGTCAATTCTCAATCCACAAAACGTCCTCCGGCATACTCCCCTGAAAGGCCCCAGAAGATGCACCCCAAAGAGATCCATCCAACTCACAAACAAGTAATCTCGAGTGGCTGAGGACTCTCTCACCTCCTTGATCACGGATGTGACATTTCTGTACAAGTTGGGCAAGAGCATGCTTGAGCTGATGCTCCTTCTGATGAAGCTTAGGAGTAATGACTATGGAAGACTGTTGCTGAACTGGTGCAGAAATCTGAGGAAACCATTCAGGTGGGAGATACAGTCCAAATGGTGTTCCCTGATTGGCTCGACTCTTAGAGGCGGGAGCCAATCCCGATGGGTACTTAGGGGACCAAGGTGGAGTAGCAGTGCTGTGAATGTCAGCAGTAGTCGTGGTAGCAGCTCCCCGGCTGGAAGGTGTAGAGGAAGGTGACGAGAAGGTGGCCTTGCTGCCAGGTAATCAAGCCCAGTTGGCATGCATAGCCGAGGCGAGGCGGGTGTTGTCAGCTGGAGCCGAGCGGGATGTCCAGCAGTTCCACACTTCCTGCAGGTCACCAAAGCAGGCGCCTGAGAGGAGGAGGTGGGAGTAGAAGAGCCACTCACTTTCCCCACATTTCCCCCCTTTGCCCAAGTCTCGGCCTTGCCCTAGACCTGTTCCCGAGCCTTGTGTAAGATCGGTGGCAATACTGGTGGCAGATGTGGTAGTGGAGGACGCTGAGGAGGAGGGCCAAGAGGCACAGCAGCGATGGCGGTATAAACAGCGACACAGTGGATCTCCTTGTTTTGTAGAGCGCTCCAGCTGTCGGCAAGACGCTACAAAGTGAACACCAGGAGGCCGCCAATGCCTGGCGGAGACATGTCAGGCACAGGGAGCGAGGGATGCTGCTCAAGCTGGGTAACCTTGGATTAAAGGAGAGTATAAAAAAAATGGGACAAGTCCGTTGACCATGGTGAGAAAAGCAAGGAGTTAGACTAAGTGCTGAAGGGCCGAGATCATGTAGCAGTTTGAGACTGTGATCCCAGTAGGCATCAGCAGTCTTGTCGGTTTGCATAATCAGCTGGTTTCATTGCAAGAACTCTTTGCACATTGTGATCAGTGAAAGTTTTTCTGTGCTTGATCAAGGCATAGATGCCAATGGGATCAGCTGCATTACAGCGTGCAGAGTCAGAATTGTACATGCCGATCTCACTGGTGAGATCATCCAGTCGGCCTCTGATGAGAGCATAGATGGCGTGGAAAGACAAACACCAGAAAGGAAAAAAAAAGAGAAACAGTGAGGGATCAGGAGCATGATAGTACTCCCACATATGCTCACCCTGTGCCCAGACACTGAAATGTAAATCCCAAGAAGAGAAGGATAGGTTGAAAGAGAAACTAGGAGGGGGAATGTTCAAATTATATTAGCACCACAAACATTGGAAGCTATGGAGAGAGAGAGAGAGAGAGAGAGAGAGAGAGAGAGAGAGAGAGATCACGTGGTGTAGGCTACATGCGATACATGACTAAGGAGAAAGTTCATCAGAACAAATTGTCCAGGTCCTCCTCCTGATGGTAAAGGCACTCATCAGTAGCTCACTGAGCTGCGCAGGCCTCTTCATGTGCAAAATGTGCATGCTGCAACTCCTCCTGAATTGCAGCAAACTGCTCGCCGCTGACAGGCATACCAAAGAGCAGACCAGTCTGCCAGGAACGTTTTTTGGTGGAGTGTCCCCTGCTTGAGTGGGTGTGAGAAACTAGGGAATGGTCTTGGCTTGCTCTTCTGGCTGCAGTGAATATCAGCCCGGTTCACACACCACAAGAAATGCACAGAAGAGAGAGGACAAAAGAAGAGGAATGGGGGAATATCTGGGAAGAGAAAAAAAGGCTCACTCTGGCTAGCGGCTAGTGGAGAACAGCAGAGGTAGGGCAGCTGTCACAGACGCAGTGACGACTGAAAATGTTGAGGCTGTGGAGACCATCAGGCAGAAGGTACTTGTGAGTGCTGTTGCGAGAGGTGCAATGGCTGCAACAGTGGTGAACAGTGAGAAGTGTGAAGTGTTGGTGAAGAAGCAGCAGATGCCAAAGGCATTGCAAGTTCTGTGGAGACACGAGTGGAGATAAAGGCAGATACAGTAGCAGCTGTGACAGCTGCAGAGGCAACAGTGTCCTCTGCAGTGGACACTTGAGTGGCAATGTTGATTTCAGCGTTTTCGAACCAAGGAGGCTACCATAAGAGTGCATTCCTTGACAGTGTTTCCTGCTGCTGTTCTAGCAGGTGCACGGGCTGCGTGAGCTATGGCTATAAAAACAGAAGCAGCTGGTGAAGCAGTGTCGATAGTAGCTTCCACCAAGGGTTCATTGTGAGGTATCAATGCAAGCACGTGAGCATGAGAGATGGCAGGAGGCAAGGCATTCATTCTCGATCACCCTCAATGAATAAACCTTGTGAAGAATGTGCAAGATTATAATGTACGGTGAAGACATTTCTAGGAAAGAATTCCAGACAGATAGAAATGTTTCTTAAAAGTTACTTACACGGACTGTTTTGCATAGATGACTAAGAAATTTACTTGAGTACTGAATGGAATGAAATTCTTCGTAGAATTCACTCAACTAATGCTCACAATGACAATGACCTAAACATGTGCTCTTTTGTTTGGAAACACATCGTGCCACTGTATCGTTTGTGTTATGTTTTTATGTTTGAAACTGACCTTGTCGTGTCCTTCTGTCTTCCGATACCTAGTCCAGGAAAGTTTCAGATGCAATGGAGTAGAGTGTCGTTGGAGTGGCATGTCAAATGTTGCCTTAGCGGCAGCTTAACTGCCGCTCGAGCCACAGTCAACACAACCTTCAGCTTGTTCT
>SZWC01013371.1:0-11043 GCA_023375785.1 Penium margaritaceum | reverse complement strand
GGGGGGGGGGAGGACATCATCTAGGTCACAAGTTTTGAGGAAACTTTGAGTGGGTACCCTTTTGAGCGTCAAAGAAAAACACATCAATGACCTCATACTGGAAAGTTAGTAGTTGTAGCGGCTTCGAAAGGATGAGAACATTAGATGGTCGGACAAAACTACCCCGCATCATACTTCTAGAATAACATACACACTTTAACAATAAGAAAAATGGTGCAATTTGTCATAATTTTAAAAAGAATAACCAATAACATGAACTAAAACCTAATTTCCTACAAACAAATTGTAAATTGTTCACAGGACAGCTCATGATGTAAGAAGTGTACTTACATGAGTAAACTTCTACGAAAGAGATGTATTGCACGTTTAGTATACAGAGATTGCCTCGTGTATGAAAGTGACATGATTAACCATACCTCATGTGATTGAAGACATCACTGGAAACCGTCAATAAAACAAAAAATACTGCGTTTTTTATGAAGTGGTAGGGCTACAGTGAATTGCATAACAGCTGGGAGCCCTACATCAACCAAACAACATGTTCATCACCTGATTGATACCTATTTGAGTCGGCACTGGCCATTGCCAAGTAATGAATCAGAATGCATGGAAGGTGTTGTGCCCCTGGTGTACATAAGTCCCTAAACTCCATGCATGCTTCCTTTTCTTCTTTCACGTGTACCTCACTGTTATCGACTTTCATGTTTTATGCCAAAAAGTTGTCGGCAGTTTGGCCAACAGCCCTGATCGCCAGTATTCCATCCCCAAAATCTTCTAGCAGCTTCGACCACGCTGACCAGTATGTTGTTTGGTTTCATGAAGGCACTGGATCTCGTCAAAGAAAAAACCTCATATATTCTTGAAACCAATGAAATCAATGGTGAGGTTTCTTAAATCAGCCAGTGACATTGCAACTTTGCACGTGTAATGCACATGGACTCCGTAGGATGAAAAGCATGCCTCATTCGTGCCTTTTCAGTTTTATTCATGCACTTGAATGTTTTGGCACTTGACATTCAAGTAAATCTACTCCCAGTTTCAAACTATATGTCCTTTTTTGCGAACTTGTGTGTCCTCTACTGCCATCTACCTGTGAACCTCTTCCATTCGTGTGAGACGTATGCATTGTTATGCAACTTGAGATGAGAGGCTGGAACTATTTTGTAAAAAGTATTCCGCCTGACCAAAGTCAACAAAATCTTGTCATGAATCACTGTAAATGGAATGTTTTGGGCACTTGTTGTTGTTGCTGAGTTGTATGTGATCTCAGACATCAGTAGCTTGACTACCCACTCAGTTGCATGTGGATCACACAACATCTGTGGTCGTTTCTCGAGTATCGTTTGGTCTGTAAGTCTGTCTGAGAAAAGAAGGCCTTCAATGAAAGACCGAAATACCATAAGGAGTTATGCTTTCCCACTAGAATAAACTGGTTAGCCTCCCATTTTACATCTGCTCATGGAATTGACGTCTCTGCGTCATTGAAAGAATTTTTTTATGAAGACCTTTGTTGCTTTCTTGGCGGTGATGGTGGTGGTTCTTGGGATGAAGTGTTAAACTCATCTGGTGTAACGGGAAACTGGACATAAAATCCATAAAGATGTCTGACTATGACTCCGAAGGGACCTGTACAGGTTAAAGAAAGTCAGGACTTTGAGTTTTAGTTAGTTGTGGTCATTTTGTACACAATGCAATCAGTGTAAAAGACGCATTTGTTTTGTTGTCGAACTTCTCAAATAGTTGGAGGGGGGATCTGAGCAACCTCGTCGACGGCTCACCGGGCCCTCCATCTGTGACGTTTTTTGTTGGTCATTGATGAACTGGAAAAAAAAAAGGTGAAATGCAGCCTGATTTTGCGTTTTTTTGTTCTGTAACGAGACATTATGGGTTCACTCACACTCCATCCTACCACCATACAGAACGGGGCTCCAGGCTCTTGCTGAGCCCCGCTCCTGCGAGGCCCAAGAGGACCCCTGGCACTGAGGAATATAAAACAAAGAACCGCAACTGTTTACCTCGGGTCGATTTTACTACCAAAGTTGTTGGTGTCAACAAATATGCGTTCGCAGTCGTGACAGTTGTATCACACTTAAGGTCTACGTACTCATGTAGGTGTGGTTACGGGAAATGAACAATGAGTCGTGAAACACTAGACCATGGTTATCATCTGGTATTAGTGAGTAAAAAAACAATCCTTCCACGTTGTTTCCAATTTTTAAGCATGCAAAGACACTCTCATGTGTATTCATAGATGTAAAGTTAAAACTATGATGTAAGTTCCACAAAGGTATCATGAAACGTCTGAGTGCATATGTTAAATGTGTACACTCAATGGAGAGCATTTTTTAGGGGTGATTAACCATAAATGCGGACTTTGGTCCTTCTTGATCTGTAAATCTAGCAAGAATCATGTAATCTGTACTGATATCAAATATCAGTTTTAATACTTTCCTACCAATAGTACTCCACAAGAACTTTCAACATGTTTTCATTGTCAATGTGTCCGCCTATACCAGTGTCATGGCAATCCTCCTAAAGCATCCTTCATATTCCATTGCTTGGCGGTAGGACAACTAGTTGTGCCCATTATGGAGTGTCAAACCAAAAATCAAGCCCACCATAGAATCTAAATTGACGTTAGAGACATACAAATACTAACTTGATGCATGGGTCTCACTCGATTAAAAGGTGTTGAAATTCACCACCAGGTCTGGTTGTCAATGAAGATCACCTGCATGAATTGCTTTGTTAGGTCAAAACTGGATGTTGTAGTCAAAGTTGGAGACATCAAACTCCATTAATCATGAATCAGACAGTTTAGATTTGAATGTGCCTTAATACATTTCAGGGCATGGTGTTCGGTGCAGAAAACTTGCTGTTTGCAGTCTGGAATGCACTGCCGTTTCTTGAACGCATGCTGGGCAACCAAAATTTCTTTCCCATGCATGACTTAGTTTATACAGGCCCATGTTGTGAGAATGATATGATGCAGATGCAATCTGATGCTTTAATCCATCATTTTATTCTGAATTTTTTGCTCTTATCACACATTTTGATGCTTCAGTTGCTATCACATAGTCAATCATAGGATCTGGCAATCAGAAAACTGGTGCCAAGGTCAAAGAATTTCTCAAAGAGATGAAAACTCCTTTGTGCTATTTGTAATTCCATTCGTTCCACTCCTTAGCAAGATCAAATACTTTTTTGCATCAACCAATCAGAACATACCGCCTTTTTCCACCAATGATTTGGTGGAAAATCTAAAACAGTGTATAGGCTTACTTTTATGGAGTTCCATTTGAAATATCTTGCTTTGTACGAACCTGAACAAGGTTTTAGAGGTTTCCACTATGCTACTTGGGATGTGGCTACACACCATCATGTCATTAAGGTATTAAAGGGCAAACAAATCAAGAGAACGATGTTTTTCATCACTACCATGAAAGTTTGTGTGCATTTAAGAAGCATAACCATGAACACAAAGAGCCGGTAGAAAGTGCGGAATAAATTATTCTGGATGTTGTTTTTGGATATGAAAACCTGAAGATAACCGCTCTTTGAGTAGGTTTGCATTAAACTCAAGCCTCCCGGATTTCATCCGCTTGAGAAAAACAGAGAGAGAGAGAGAGAGAGAGAGAGAGAGGGGGTATCGGATGTTAAAGTTTATGTTGTTGAGTGCTTTGTATCTCATGAACATGTGCGTTTATTCACAAGAAATGATGGACAAGCGTAGGATGATGTGGATGGTAANTAGAGAGAGAGAGAGAGAGAGAGAGAGAGAGAGAGAGAGAGAGAGGGGGTATCGGATGTTAAAGTTTATGTTGTTGAGTGCTTTGTATCTCATGAACATGTGCGTTTATTCACAAGAAATGATGGACAAGCGTAGGATGATGTGGATGGTAAGACGAATGCCTGCTTGATCATCTTGTACAGTAATGTTTTTGATGCATGAGCTCATGATTTCTCATTCGGTAGGTCCCCTTGAGTTTCATTCAGTTGCCTGGCTTCTGTTCATTGTGATAACTGGCATTCCATTGAGGAGATAACTCGCAAGATAGCTCATCTTTAAGAACTCGTATGAACTTCTAGAAAAGCGGAGCAAGCTCTTTGGGTGCCGCCATGAGTTCCATTTAGGCCTTCATCAATGTTACTAATGAGGATAATAGGATGCCACATATTTTCTCTAATATGTTGTAGGATTTTTTTCTTATACCTCTTAAGTGCTGACACCTTCTCGTGCTGGTTTTTTCTGATTTCTGCCATATGGTCATGCCTCCTACTTGTGCTATTGTTGTTCTGACATTCACTGGTGATGGCGAAGGACTCGCCAAACGGGTCAAATACTTGAGTAGTCTTTGGAATGATTAGATCTGCAAGGATTCAAGTGAAAATTTTCAAAGCAGCCGTGCATTCTCCAGCTGTTTTCCTGAATCCACCACTCACGGAATTCCTGTGCGTGCGTTGTGATTGCTGAGCGCCCAAGTCCTTAACCATGCCTTCCTAGAGTTTTGGTAGTTATATCTATGCTCCACGCTTGTTATTTGTCATTCCAATTCACCCAAGTTTCCAATTCTCCCAATCTTGTTTGCCTCAGTAACTTCTATGTGCTGAAAATCTATGGTCCTCTATGCATAACACTTAGTATCAGAGCGTAGTGGTGCTGAATTGGCAGATGATGAATTCATCCCTACGTGAAAACTATGAAAATTTCCTTAGCATGTCACTGTCCTCCAAATGTTAAAAAACCTTGGGAAAACAATGGTGAAAAGGTTCATTGAGCTCAACAAAAATCAGCAGTAGCTGGCAAGATTTTCGTGATTGACGGGCGATAGCTTCCGGTTCATGAGGCTCTTCAAGCAGTAGCGATAGCAAGAATTGCAGACTATGAGGCACATGGCGCAAGACCAGCCAAAAACCAATCTAATGACAACTCCATAAGGCTTTAGGTATCACTCTTCACTGCCGCTGCCTGCAGAGCAAAAACATGAGACACAAGCCAACAAGCATGAAGCAACAAGGACCTGTACCAGGATTTTCTCTTCAGATGAGGACCTCAATAACCATTTCCTCCAAATTCTTAACGTGGAAATGGAAGATCTCCAGAACACACGGGGGCAGGATGCAATACTCAAAGATATACTCTTGAGTCAGCCCCAAATTTGTTTTGCCCTCTCCAAACTGTTCAATCCTCCAAAATCAAAGCAACTGGTGTTATGGATGTTTCTGAAAACTTGCGAGGTATACTTCACTTCTACTTGGATCAAGAATGAAGGGTAAAAGAATAAAAGGAACACCATGTTATCCCTTGTCCATGACACAGTATTGGTCTAACCTAAAAGGCATCCAACAATATCAGGACCCTGTTGGAGCTCCATTTGTGGCTGAAAGTTCCGCATATTGTCAACAATAGGCATACTACATCTCAAGTAAATCAATCAGAAGGGTCAATGTTTTCTTACTGAATTTCTGGTTTTGTAATAGTAAAAAAAAATTAAGTTCCTTCATGTTTTAGAAGAAAGAAAAAGAAAGCAGATGCATGGTACGAATTGCAGTGATCACATTGTATTCCTGCATGGGACATGGAAGATTCCACAAGATATTGAGCACATGCAACATTGTCCCCGATAATGTTTGCTTTATGATAACAACGGGCCTCAAAGACGGCATCTAAAAAGCATCACAGTGTTAATTATCAAAGATGAACTGCTATTAGCTATCCATATCACTAAAGGGATTAGCGCCAACTACAACACTCAGATAAAGCAATCCAATGGCTGCCAGTCCCAAAACCACAGCT
The DNA here is from genome assembly GCA_023375785.1 of Penium margaritaceum. Classification (NCBI taxonomy): domain Eukaryota; kingdom Viridiplantae; phylum Streptophyta; class Zygnematophyceae; order Desmidiales; family Peniaceae; genus Penium; species Penium margaritaceum. Next base: position 5,246 of record SZWC01013371.1, on the reverse strand, counting down.
TCCATCATTGTAGCAAAGATTTCTTAGTCACCAAAAACCTCCACAGTCATGAATATTGATGCTTTCTATCAGCATGAGCAACAGCTGTGAAAAACGTACTGAAAGTCTAGCTATATTCTGAGGGGCTTTTGTAAGCTCCAATGGCAGGGCAAAAAAGGGAGGGACGCATAGGATTCAGTTTGTGGAACATGAAGAGAGTAGACAGTATTGGTTTGGAAAAAGGGTGTTTGAGTGAAGACAGAACCATGGATTTCTGAAGGAAATAACTTCAACTGATGGTTGCATATCTGTTTACGATGTGGATCACTATGCTGAAAAATCATAGAAATTTAGGATGTAATGATTTGGAGCTGTTATGGAATGAGTGACCATACACTTATCCTCGGAAGAACTTTTTTTACTGGAAAAGTTGGTAGCTTAAGTGTACCAATGGAGCAATCTACTCAATCATTGAAGGTAGAAAGAGAAATCTGAATCAGATCAAATGATCCACTATGAAGCAACGTATCTGGGAAACAACATAGGTGGAGAGACAAAGGAAGTCGTAGCATTCGCTACCTGACAAGGCACAAAGTTACCATCACATGAAGTGGCTAAGAGATTGCAGCATGGAGGAGCTCATGCATTTCTTGTCCAAGTTGAATCTGGAAAAGTTGTCGTAGCTGACTCATCACACTTATCAGTCTTGTTGGCCTTGACTCCGGTAAACATTGTGCAACACCGGAGACATTTTCACCACTCCTTGAAGGGTTCCTCCCTATGACCTATCCCAAGAACACCCTTCTCAGTGCCATGATGATCACCAAGTCAACCTCAAGCCAGAAATTAATCCAACAGTCAAGGGGGCATCTCACATGAGCATTACAGGGCTAAAATAGCAACTGAACCTGATGCTCAGGCACGGTTTTGTTTTTCCATCCACGTCACCCTAAGAAGCCACGTTATGTTTTGTAAAACCAACTATAAAAAAGGAAAGAAAGAAAGATATGCGTGGACTGGTGAACATGAAAAGACATCACCTTCAAGATCCGATACCCTCTTGTTTGAGACAAAAAAAAATTAACAGCCTCGAGGAGCCAGAATTTGCTTTCGCGGTTGTGACAGAATATGTTTATCTGAAAGGGAAATCAAGAAATCGTCATTCTTCACCCAATATAAGCACTATAAGATCATGATGATATCATTTGGACTCAAAAACACCCCCACAACAGTTAATATAGTAACAAACAATGTCTTGCCCGTACAATCATGACTTTGTATTTGAACACATCGAAGGCATTCTGGTATACATCTATGTTTCTGAGGAGCACTATCGACAGTTCCTTTAAGTAAGTGAGATTTTAACAAGAGGTAAGTGCTACAATACCATTTCAAAGTGTGACATTAGTTTCCATTTCATCGATGTTTTGCGAAACACCATATAGTTTGGAAATACTAATGTGTATTCAAAAGAAAGTATTGACAGCCACTGATTAGTTGACATTGATAAATGTTCCTGGTGTCTGAGTATTTTTTTTGTTTCTGCAACAAGTACCTTCCAAATTTAAGGTACTATATGTATAGCTTGGTTCCTTTATCCAATATTACAAAAATGAAATGTGTGGAATTGGACAGGAAGAAGACCAGAGACATTCAAATACTTAAAAACACTCTAATCTAGGTGCCAGTCCTAGGATTAGCAGATCCAGAGGTTGAATACATTGTGGCCACCAATTCGTCCAATTGAGGAATCAGCACCATTTTCCTCCTATGCAATAGAGGCTGGGAACAAACCTTTCAGTTTATGTCACACAAGTTATGTTAACCGGAGCTGAAAGACCCGATTCATAAGAATTGAATTGATATTGGTGGTTGTATACGTATTCAAAACGTTCTGGTGCTTTTTGGAACGTCAATTATGAATCATTTGTATCAGCCACCACAATATCAACTTTGAGAAGGTTTAGCTAAATATGAGCCATAAAAAACTCTATGGTTGAGTTCATCAATTCCAACTTTGGCTTTGATGTTTTGTATTGGTTTGAAGACCAAAATGGGGTTCTTGCAGGAGAAAAATTCAATGGATGAATTCAATTCCACTAACTTCATGAGCCTCTTGTAGGGAAACTAGGAACTAGATGATGTAATGATCTAGAAATCTTGTTCACTGAACAGCCACAAGATCATTCTTGTTCAAGATTTATTGGACCAATGAAAACTCCTTAGGTTGAATGGACCAGTCGAGTATTCTATGCCAGCATTAATGGGAAAATGGGAAACCCTGATCGAGCAAACCTCCATTCAACATAGTTACAAGAAGTAGCAAAGGTGGAAGCAGCACATGAAGCTACATTGACCACAACTAGACAAATCCCGACATTGATCTTGCTGGATGTGGTGATAAGATACTTGAAAGGAGGAGCTTGCGTGTGGCTAGCTCACGTGAAGCCAATAAAAGAGGGTGATATTTTGGCAGCTATTGTGGGAGACTGGAAAGCCTCATCGACCTCATTACCAGCTAAATAGCACCCATATTTGAGGAGTTTTCAGAGCTTGTCAAAGAATTTGAAGGTTTTTTCCAATGGAATACCTCAAGAGCAGCCTCCGGATTGCAGCATCGACCACCAGATCAACTTGAAGTAGGGCGGAAATCTTATGGTCGAGGGGGAATACTAGATAAGCGTCCACAAGTTGACCAAATGGAAATGTGAGCTGGATTAGGTGCTGGGCATGGCTTCATTCTCTCATCCATTTAACTATGCACAGGTCTGAATGTTTTTGTAAAAAAAAATCCAGTTGAATGAGGATGTGTGTGGATTACCAGGTGTTAAAAAAACATGAGCAGCAAGAACCGCAATCCTTTTCCGGGAGAAGATGAGTTTTCTGAGGGGGGTGAATTTTTACGAAATCTTGACTTATCGACCAGCCTGGCATTAGCTCCACGTACTAGATAAAGATGTCAAGGAAATGGCATTCCACAATTTCTAAGGACACCTGGGGTTCGTAGTTATACCAAATGGACTTGTGAATGCCCCCATGACATTCATGACTACAATCAACAAAGTGTTTCATTCGTATACCAACAGGTTTGACATTATCTACCTTGATAGCATGTCTTTGTATATCCACAAGCCAAATTAGCACAATGAGAATCTCTGAAAAAAAAAAATCAAAGTTCTATAAAAAATAGGAATTCTGCAGAAAAATCTTGAAATACATATTCGTTCACCATTCAATCGAGTTTTTGGCTCAAATCACTGCTAGTGGAAGATCAAAATTGGCCCAAAAAAGTGGCAAATGCAGTGACTGGCCAATGCCCACTATTGTTTGGAACATTCAGCTGTCTCATGAGATATTGTTTCTACTACCTTCCATTCACAAAGGGAAAATTCAGGGATTGAATACCTTTTTTCAATCTCAATAAATACACCACCGAGTGGATTTGTGTCAACAGCAAACAAGAAGCATGTTTCTGTTGAAGAAGCACTCCAAAATCATTGTTAGTAATACGAGTGCCAGTTCATATAGTGGAATACACCATGGCCACTAATTTCTCCAATCAAGAAATCAACACCACTCTCCTCCAACAAAAAAATGGTGGAGAACAACTGGTAGCATGAATTTGTGTAAAGTACACACAAATTTTCTCTACTATGTAGTGTACAGAAAAGAAACACAGGCGGTCATACACACATACAAGACGCACCAGGTGCTACCAGGATTGCTTATAACTTTTCCTCCTCACCGACCATCACACTCTCAAGTATGAAAAGATCTTTTCAAATATGAGCCATTGACAAAACTGATGGATGGAATTTCTGAAGTCCAACTTGTACTAAAACACCAAGTACCGGCCTGGAAAAAATCCAACAGAATTTGTTGGTCAGTGATGAGGCTTGATGGCTGAAATCAACACACCACAGATTGAGTTAGACCCATACATCAAATGAATGTGAGCAAGAGGTTGAGGAAAATTGTAATGTGTGGCAAAAAACAATTCTGGCTCCAAGCCCCATTTCGGAAATAACAGTTTACTTGCTAAGTTACCAAAGGGCAAAAGAATGAAAAGAATGAATACACAGAGGAAAACTCGCTAAAGAAATCATCAACACACTACTGGTGGGACAAGATGCAAACAATATTCGCAAACTACTGCAAGACTTGTGATGTGTGTCAACACCATATGTTGCGGCAACTCAAAGCCCTGGGTTCACTTCAGCCGCTACCTGTGCAAAAGGGAGCATGGTCAGATGTTTCCATGGAAATTCTTAACGGTTTTCTGATAACACTGGAGGGATTTCATAGGATTCTCACACTTATTGACCACTCCTCCAAGGTGTCACACATAATCCCGATTTACGTGATGATCAACACCGAGGTAAGAGCATGGTTGTTCCTTAACAACGTCGTCTGACTACATGGCATTCCCTCCTCCATCACAAGCGAGAGGTATGGTTAATCATGTCCTTTTTGTACACTCTGCAATATGTGTATGGCACAAGTGTGTGTGTGTGTGTGTGTGTGTGTGTGTGTATNGACTACATGGAATTCCCTCCTCCATCACATGCGAGAGGTATGGTTAATCATGTCCTTTTTGTACACTCTGCAATATGTGTATGGCACAAGTGTGTGTGTGTGTGTGTGTGTGTGTGTGTGTGTGTGTGTGTGTGTGTGTGTGTGTGTGTGTGTGTGTGTGTGTATAGTTTCCCAGAAAGTTAGGTAAATCCAAGCATACTTGTGTCCATACATACATGTGTGTACACTACATAAGAACTTTTCATGTGATTTCTTATGGAGCAAGAATCAAATAAAATCAATGAAAGCAATTTCCAGTCCTTTTTGTCTATTCTAGGTATTTTGAGAGATAATTTAAGTACACAATTTTTGCTAAAATTTCCATCTGAAAACATTGGGAACGTATTGTGTTACAATGGAAATGAGGGAGTAATTGATATCATTTCAAAGTGGGGGGAGTCTCTCCATACCCGTTGAGAGATCCCCCCTCCCCCAAACACCGAAATTATATTGGGGGAGTGTATGTGGGAGTGTATGTGGTGCACTTGCTGAAAAAAAAACAAGCGTATATGTACATGTAATTTCTACAAAACATCTCTTTGCATTCAACAACCGTGTATTCTTCTGTACACCCCTCTCATACACTCCCCAATACACTGGCCTGATACACTTTTACTTTTTGGCGGAGGATGGGGGAGGGGGGGGGGTCTCTCGATATCTTTCAAGCCCATCTCCCACCACCCCCCCCCCCA
>SZWC01013370.1:40029-61436 GCA_023375785.1 Penium margaritaceum | reverse complement strand
TGTGTGTGTGTTTGTGTGTGTGTGTGTGTGTGTGTGTGTGTGTGTGTGCGCGCGCGCGCGCACCTTTGTCTCTCACTGTTCACATACATCTCTTTCTATCTTTCTTGATTATGTCTCGTACTCCTTACCCCTTTCCTACTATCTTCTCAACCCCCCCCCAACCTTTCTTCTCCCATGATTTCCTCTTCGCATTCCCCCAACTTGCTAGTTCTCTCTTGTGCCCTCCAATTGTTTGACTTACTCCTTGTTGTTTCCTGAAACATCTGCTGTCCTCCCTTACCCCCACTTCACCTTCCCCCTTCCAGGCTTGTAGTCCTATGCTTAACACTGCCTTGCCCTTCTCCATCACCTGTGCTCAACGCACGCGTTCCCTTGTTTCTTTTTTGGCATTCCCTCCCTGTCCCTTGCCCTCTAGGTTCCAGTTTCTACTGCTTTTCTCTCCTCCCTTTGCCAGCCTTATCACTCCCTATTCTGCAGACGAGTGCTCTTGGAGCCATCCTGTCTTCTATGTTATGTTCATGTCTTCGTGCTCTCTGGAATTTCCGGGATGTGCTACATGGTTTGTCTCTGCTTTTTGGTGCTTTGAATGTTGCAGGTATGTGTTTCAGCGGACACAACCTCATTCCGACTGTGCCCACCTGGCAGCAACCCACGAGGAATTGTCCGTGGTGACACGTGCCTCAGTCTCTTTGCACAGTATTTCAGCACGTTGGAGCAAATGGCAGCTTTGAACTATGGATTCCGATGCACACCGAGGCAGCTGTTTGTGGGGAAAACCATATGCACACCCACCTCTGTTGGTGTGCGGGTGCCACATCCCCTTTCCAAGAAGGCTCGCAGAGTGCGTTACTGAACCACTTGAGATCTCTCTTCCAAATAGTTTTACATCCCAATTTTATTTCTTGTAATAGTATTGTACACAAGTACAGAAGTACAGCATTCAGAGATCCTTCGTAGATAGCTGTTATCCAATCGATGTTGATCACTGCTTGGCACTCAAGTATCCCACAGTTGTGTTGCCTTTCTTTTTTGCTTCCTTCTCTTCTTCTTGAGACAGAAAAGGCTGACATGGAATTCTGACATTCAATCAAAATTGCTTTGAGGTTCCCCTATCAAACCCACTACTTCTTACGTCACACCTCGACTTGGGGGGTTGAAGGAGAAACCCTCCAAGACCAAAGGGAGTACACAACAAATTTCTTCACCACTACCAAAGCATTTCACCACTGTGTTTACAGTGTTGAAATGAGTTTATGAAATGAGTATATGTGTATGCATATTCATTCACATAGAACAGAAAACATGTGAGACATTCCTATCACTCCTACTGCTGATGTGGAAGAACTGTCCTATACAATACACACATTGCCAAGTGAGGTAGACGTGAGAAAAACAAAGGGGAAGGGCAAAGCCTCAAAAGGAATCATGGTGCAGAAGGAAATGGCAAATGACAGAAGTATGGCATAAGAAGATGTCACGGGTGCCAGACAGAGTACTAGGTGCGACAGGTGAGTTTGCTATAAACCAACCCAAAACCACTATGTTGGCTCTAGCGTGGTGCACACATCCATCAAAGGCACCGTCTTCTTTTTTTCTTAGAATCTTCGGCCGAACATTGCTATTGCACACATGCCATGGTCCAGCACCAATCGGTGGATAGACAATGTAAAAACATGCAAATCATGCCAATGACCTGTAGGGGAAGGGCCGGTTTGGCCCTCCCACCTTGCAATAGCAAGAGAGTGGCTTGCAGCCACCCCTCGCTATTGCAAGGACTGGCTGGTAGCCCAGCACCCGCAGGCTACCGGCTGGCCGGCTAGATGGCTGCCGGCCGGTTAAGTGACCAGCCGGCCGCCCGGCGGCAAGCCACTAGCCGCCAATCGAGCTGGTAGCTCCATCAGCAAATGAGAGGCCACGAGGGCGAGGTATAGTTGATTGGGGTCGTTTTGTACATTGTCATATTGGTGTATAGTTTTGTATGATGATGTGTGAAGGTTACATGGAGTTTCCGACATGGAGTAAAACAATGTGGTGAGTGTGTTGGGGGAGTGCATGTGGAGATAGGTGTTGATGTGGGGGAGTGTATGGGGAGATGGGTGCGAAATGTGCAGTACTGTATAATGTTTTAGTTTAGATGTGCAAGTGAATGTAGAGGGGAGAGAAGGGGGGACGAGGGAAGAGGGAGTTGTATATGGTGAGCGTGTAGAGGGAGAGTATGGGGAGATGGGTGCTGAATGTACACCAGTGTATAATGTTGTGATTGATGTGTGCAAGTGAATGTGGCAGGTGGGGTGTGGGACGGTACATGTGGTGAGTGTTGAAGGGGAGTTTATGTGCATATGGGTGCTAGATGTACCCTAGTGTAAAATGTTGTGATTTAGATATTTACATGAGTGAAGGGAGGAGGGGGTTGTATGTGGTAAGTGTATGGGGGGAGTGTTTATATAAATGGGTATTAAGAGAACACTAGCGTATAATGGTGTGATTCACATGTGTAAGTGAACGTGGGAGCGGGGGGTCTATATGGTGAGTGTATGGGGGGAGTGTATGGGGTGATGGGTACTAAATGTACTCTAGTGTATAATATCGTGATTCAGATATCCAAGTGAATGTTGGGGGAGAAGGGGTGTATGTAGTGAGTGTATGGGGGGAGTGTGTGTGGAGATGGGTACTAAATGTACACCAGTGTACAATGTTGTGATTCAGATGTACAAGTGATTGTGGCAAAGGGACGAGGAGTGAATCACTGCAAATCACTTGCACATCACTGGAAAGTGATTGCACATCACTTTCAAGTGATTCGCAAGTATATGATTTAAACTACAAAAAAATTGTATATCTGGAGGGTGATTGGTCATAAATGAGAGCGAGAGGCGCACAAGAGAAGTCGGTGCAAAATCATCATACATACCTTACATGCGATGACTTTATGCCCTTGTGTAGAGAACAAAACTCAACCTTTAGTATGAACTTTGACTTTTAAACATAAAAAACTCGTGTAGACACACAAGTTCAGAATAATACCCTCCTTGTTTCAGGCTGCGAATGAGGGGGTGGGGTAAAAACAGAAGTGGGCCTTTGAAGAATCAAAACATTTGAGTCCCCCTGCATGAGTTGTTGATGACAATTGCCCCCAGAGTGACGGGGAGGGGAAAACTCTCCCAACAAGCTTTGGATGCCATTTTGCAAATTCCAACGACCTCCTTGTAGGAGCTGGGAACTTGACTTGCTATAGTGGTTTTGAGAGCCATACCATCCTCGCAACTAAGTATGCAAGAGTCGGGATACTACGCCATGTACAAAATGCCAAAAGTAGCCATAGCAGTAATAGAAATTCCACATTGTACGACATTTATACTAGAATGTTTTAGGCACCTCATATGTAAAGACATTCGTGAGGTGGCATGCACCAAAGTGAGGTTGTCAATAGGAGCAAAGTAATGACCAATAAGGGCAAGGTGATGATGACCTCACCACACGTCCTCTGTGGACTCCAAATCTTGGAGGATGTCGTCAAGCAACGGCAACCATAATACCAAAGATAACCTGTGCCAAACTTGGCCACACCAGAAAGCGTGTGGAAACCAAAAGCTTGCTCAATGATTAATGTTGACGTACACATAAGCGACTTCCATGCAAGAGACAATGCACTGAAAGAGAACCACTGGAATGTGGAACCCGACAAGGAGCACGATGTCAACAAGGGCAATGGTTCAAGGATTGTAACCACCACTATTGTCGTGTGGCAAAATCAAGCCGAACGTTTGAGAGGGGCAAGGTGTCCGCTAGATTGCAAGAAGGTGCCAGTAGTAGTGAGGTTGTCAATAGCAGCGAAGACACCAAAATCAGTCAAGCCTTTGCCAAGTGCAGAGACTCCTCACCTTCAAGGGGCTCGACAATGACAAAAGATAAATGCCGACAAAAGTGTCGTGAAGTCTCCTTTGACATTGGCAAGAAGGTTCTTCTTAGCATCGTGTCACAAAAACTTCTATGGAAGTAGACTGGGGTCGTTTCCCACCTTTGCATGCATCCGGCCAATGGCATACAGGGTGTTGCTTCTGCCGAGTATGAAGATACATGACTTGTTGCATGTGAGCCTGTTGGCTCCGTACACGGCAAAAGGAACTTTTCAGCCACCACCAACAATCCTTGGTGGCAACAGCCAATAGGAGGTCCTTCGCCTACTCTAGCACTGATATCGTACACTGTGGTTGCGGTCTATTGGGAAATACCTTTTTTATTTGGCCGAGTATGGACCTGAACATAACTCATGGGAGCCCGAATCTTGGTTGTTCACGGGGGTGGCCAACAAGTGCTGAAGCGAGCTAGTAGCTTGCGAATATCGATGCATAGTGGAGGGCGCCATTTGAATGTGGCAGTAGTGAACAACATTCTCACTGGGTAGCATTCGTGGAAAAAAACCATAGCAGGTTGGGGACGCGCAACATGGTTGTTGCGCGGGCACTCCGGCTTCAAAAGGGGAGGCCGCGAACCGCGGTTACCGAAAAGCTTCAACTCATGTCAATGTACCATGCACGCATTCATGTTTAGCTGGTGATTAAACTTATCAATTTTCTTTCACAATGTTTATGACTCACTCTCCTGCTCTCAATCTCACTCTCTCTCACTTCTTGGTCATGAACGAGAACAGTTCAGAACAACTAGTGAGGAATGTAGCGGGAGGGCCGGTACAGCCCTCCCACCTCGCAATGGAGAGGGGGTGCCTCACAACCACCCCTCGCTATTGCGAGAGCTGGCCGGCGGCCAGCCACCCCCTAGCTACCGGCCAGCCACCAGCCGGCCAGCTAGACAGCCTGCAGCCGGTCAAGTGATCGTCCAGCCACCTACCGGCAAGCCAACAGTCGTCAATCAAGCTGGTGGCCTTGGAGGCTGAGAAGCCACAGGGGCCTTGAGCGCAATACAGGTCTGTGCAAAACTAGATGGCATACATCGCCTGTCGCTCCACCGAGTCACACACAAACTGCTACTCAACAATACAGTGTTTCATACGCACATGAAACACTAGAGTTTTCTGCAACAGGAAGAGTACTCTAGCTGTCACAACGCAGTAGGATTGAAGGCACAGACAGCTGCAGCTCATGAAATAGGCACCGCCATCATACTACCTCAAGAGGACTAAAATTCAGTACAACATCCTCCATCTCCAACAAGCTACATGCAATAAAGTTCTTCTTATCAGCATGTCATTATAAAGCTGTGCTGCCCAGATGGAACACATATTCCTTCCAACTCATGTCAGGAATCTAGGCCTTATCATTGTTGGTGTAGCCCACAACCACCACAAACATTCTTGATAGAAGTAGATCTCAAGGTACGGTGTGGAAACCACATGCTAAATCACTTGCAGTATCTCATATAGGCTCTTGCCCGTGGGCAATATGAGATCAACACGAGGAGATTTATGGCAAAGGCAATCTCAGGCAAAGTGATCCCGGCCAAGTTTATGAGAAATACAAGGATAATGAAAGTGATGCACAAGTATATGATCATGTCCACTGTCTTCCCTAGCTCTTCTGGATTATCTACCTTAAAGGCATTCTACCCAATTGGTGTGACGGGAGTCAAGGCTTTTAATAAAAATACCCAAGAGAGCTACAAACTTCTCTCCCACAACCAGGGCATCTTTCGCCTGATGAATTAGGAGTGTGCACTGCCGGCAGTCACGCATGACCTCCACCCTAAGAAAGACAGCTACATGACCAAGTGCCTTCATCTTGTACGTGGCGTGGACTGCCTTGGGCTCCTTCACGGCCTCCAGAAAAAATCAATCAAGAATTCATCCAGGATGCCTGTGAAGTGCTCAAACATCTGGTGGATGATGAGATACAGATTGGCAATGTGTTGCACAGTCTGCGCGTGTCACGTGCCCATGATCTCCTGGTTACAGCATGGCAGTTTTTTCTTGAGGCCATACAAGGTGTTGAAAAACTGTTAGACCATGTCACTGACCTTGAAGCCAGGTGGTTGCACCATGTTGACATCTTGATCTAGAGTGTTGTGGAGGAGCACATTGGTCACATCCATCTGGTGCAGCTCCCAGTTGTGCTCTTTTAGAACACTGAACAGAGGACAGGCTGTAGTCATGCAGCCAACAAGTGCTGCTGTCCCAGACAAATTCACATCCTTGGCCTGAGAATCCCTTGAATGTCAAGCCGGCCTTGTAGCAATCCAGTGAGCCATCTGGCTGCACCTTCTTACAAAAGACAGATTTGGCTTGTGTGCCCTTTGACCCCGTCGGAAGGTCAACAAGCTCGTACACACCGTACTCTTGGATAGCTTAGAGCTCGTTTGTATATGCCGTGCATCCATGTCCCACATCCTTAGCCAGGAGTTTTCCTTCAATGTGCCTAGATAAGACGACATCAAGGGGAAATTCAGGGTGCCAGGGACAAACATTCTCACATGATTGAGAATTCACAGGATACCAGTTCCTAACCGACTTGGCAGGCTGGGTGTACCTCAGTGTGGGCCACCTGGACACTAAGCCCAAGAGTCTCCGTGCAAGGATTACTGGTTTCAGTGCTTTGTGCTTGGTGTCTGGAGTTTCAAACAGCCATTCATTTGGTCCTATAGGGAAGTGATAAGAGATGGCCACCAGGCTCATGGGTGAGCCAGGTGTTCACCTTGAGCTGGAGAGTTGGAGGGCAGCCAGACGTGGATGCAGAGAGAGGCCAGCTTCCAAGCAAGCAGAGGGCTGGAAACAAGGGAGATAGTAGCCCAAGGTTAACTGAGCACTGCAAGGGCACACATAGGGGAGGTTGCACGGACCACCAAAAGAACACGTTCAAGAATAGAAAGAGAGGAGAGCACAAGGACCACCATAGGAAAAAGACGCAGGCACAAAGCGTAGGTACCACAAAGGCCAAAATAGAAAAAGACACAGGCATATAGGTGATCGTTACCACAAGGAAGGTGAGTTTTGCTTCAGGGATCAACTCGGCCACAGGCCCTACTTGACACAACATCGTCATCCATTGAGTGAACAACAGGTGGGAAGGCCTAGACACATCCATTCATCGACCTAGAATCCCACATCCACAAGGAAACCACAGAGTGGGAGCATGATCAATGACCAAAGAGAAGATGAAAAAGATGTCCCTTTAGGTGATAGCTCAAATAAGAGGGTGTTGAAAAAATCCCCTCCGCTTTCATGGAGCATGGCGACGGGAGGCGCTAACGAGCTGACGAAGAGACAAAAATACTCGCATTTTAATCTGGCAGCTCGAGGAATGCTCCAAGCAAAAAATTGATTATTGTCCCTAGTAGTTGACAAGTTATTAGATCCGGTGCACTTTGAATAACCCAATTCAGAAACGTATGAGCTCTCAAACGTGGGGTATGTGCGGCCGCTCGAGAAGTTAGCCGCAAAATGACATCCTGTGGAGAATCCACTCGACGTGAGTGTTAAATGTGCCCTTGCCATGGATGCCGTTGGCTGTTTTCCTGGTTCGACCACTAGAGAGTGGTTGGATGTCTGATCTGATTGCAGATTTGGAATCCTTGGATTTTTCCATGCAGTTTCAAGATTTCAGTTGCTCAATTTGGTTGAGAATTCAGAAAGATAGCCCCATCCAAAGTTCGGGTGGTCGGCGGGTGGAATCTAGGTCTCCGTCATGGGTGACAAGAATGAATTCCACCGCGGTGGTCCGAGCTCCAATTACACCAGGGGCAAGAATGAAGTGACCATAAGGACCTCCTTGACCAGGGTGAACTTCTCCTTGAGTTTTGGGTGAGGGAAGGTGCTCCGACGGGTCATCGTCGAAGCGCCTCCCGTTGCCTAGCGTGCAAGGCACGGTGGGCGGCTCCACCAAGGGTTACTTCGACAGGCGTAGCAGGGGCTCTACTGCTCCGTTTTGGGCGTGCTTGGATGCGTTGGAAAGTTTAGATAACAGGCTATAAGAATCTGATGTAATCTCATTAACATAAACAACCATCAATGTTCCTCAGCCTTTCTTCATTTCTGTAATCTGCTTTGTGCCAGAATTCTGCTCCTTCGGTGTTGTGGCGACCCAAAGCACACACCCCCTTGGAAGTCTCTTTGCCCTAAGTAGCCTTGGACATTTAGGTGGAATGCCAGGACAGCATTCCTGACAAAGGGTTATGGGCCCAACGCCCTGACCTGCCTACCAAGACGTTCACGGCTTCCGCAACGCACGGGAGTGTCGCTCCGGGCGACATTGCCGTCACACTTTGAGACTGTCCATTGCAAAAGTTCAACATGGCGTAGAAGACAGAGTCCTCGCCCATCCAAAAGTACATGGGCGGCCCTGGTTTTGGGCTATGGCGGTGGCATTTTCAGATCTACCTCGCGCACAAGGAACTGCTGAAGCTCATGAAGGGCACGGAGGTTCAAGATGCGAGCACAACAGACAAGGAGAAAACGGCCTTCGCGAGGAAGAACACGAAGGCGTTGATGCTTCTATTGTTGATGCTGCATGAATCTCAATGGCGCTATATCCAAGGCTCCAACCTGGCAGCTGATGCGTGGAAGAAGCTCTTCTCCATTCACCAGTCAACATCCCTAGCCAACAAGATCTTCGCAATGAAACGACTCTTGACGGTGAGGATCGAGGAGGGTGAGGACGTCATTTCCGCCATGCAACAGATCGAGTCTCTTGCCTCACAGTGCAATGATGTGGGATGGAAGACTGACATGAAGATGTATGCAATGGCACTCCTCATGGCTCTACGCAACAGTTGGGGTCCTCTCATCACCGTGCTGGGAGGTTGGGAGGAGAATAAACTCACCTACGGCGCAGTCGTCGAGTACATCCGCAACGAGGTACACCGTCAGAGTGGTAGCAAGACCTCATTATCCTCAACTTCCCTGGTCACCAAAACGCAGGGTGGCAGCACCAGCGGCAAGCAAAGCGGCAGTAAGGACGGCGGCAAGAAGGGTACCAAGAGGGGTGCATGCCATAATTGTTGCAAGGAGGGCCATTGGGCCAAAGAGTGTCCGGAGGAGGCGCAGGCCGGCGGCAAGGGTGCCAAAGGCAAAAAGGCGCTCCTCAATGGCACAAAGAACCACGACCTGAAGAGTGCCAACCGGTGGTGCTTTGACTCGGGTGCGGAGGAGCATACCCAAGTCGAGAAGGTGGGGTTCACTACACCAAGTCTGCCAAGTCCATGTTGACCGCCAACGACAAGGTCGAATCTGCGACCGGCCAAGGTGATGTGGACGTGGAGGTGGTGGTTGGTGGTAAAAAGGTGCAGCATGTTATCCAAAACGTGCAAGATGTCCCCGGCCTGGCTGACATTTGAGTGTAAGCCGCTTGAAAGACAAGGGCTATGAAGTGCTTTTCCGCAGGAAAGGTGCAGTCATGAGGATGGATGGCGACAGTGAGGTCGTGCTCGACGCAAAGTGCGAGGGAGGACTCTACATCGTTGAGATGAAGGTCATCCCGTCGGCAGCCGACGCAGTAGACCGGCCAGCGTGCGTCGTCAACCTCGCAAAAGGCGTGGGAGCAGACCAGCAGCTATGGCATTGGTGACTGTGGCACTCGTCGCCCGCAGTCGTGCAGGAGTTGGCAAAGCGCGACATGGTTCGCAGCCTGAACATCACCAGTGCAGCAAGCGTAGCAGGAGATTCCGCAGAGCACAAGTGAGAGCCTTGCATTGTGGGTAAGGCAAAGCGCAAGCCGTTTGAAGACGGACAACGGCGGGCCAAGAACCTGCTTGAGGTCGTGCACAGTGATGTGTGCGGACCGATCAGGATGCCGTCCATTGGGGGCGCGCGGTACTTCGTCACCTTCATCAATGATTGCAGCAGAAAACTCTACGTCTACTTCATGAATCAGAAGAGCAATGTGCTAGACTGGCTGAAGAAGTATGTCACAGCGGTGGAGAGGCAGATTGGCCGCACGGTCAGAGCGTTACGCAGCGACGATGGTGGGGAGTACGTGGGCAACGGAGGGTGGCTGAAGGAACAAGGGATTGAGTGGCAGCCGACCACTTTGTACACGCCACAATCTGATGGCGTGGCAGAGCGTGTGAACCAGACGCTGTTCACAATGGCGCGGACGATGCTCGTGGATGCTAAACTTCCACGGAGTGTGTGGGCTGAAGCCGTGAGCACGGCGTGCTACATCATCAACCTTACCCCAACGGCAGTACCGAAGGAGAAGGGCGGCTAGAAGATGCCACAGGAGGCTTGGAGCGGGCGCAAACCAAGCGTGGCGCACCTGAAAGCATTTGGGTGCAAGGCGCACGTGTTGTTGCATGCCGTGCAGAGAAAAGACTCCAAAATGGACCCGCGTGCAAAGGCGTACGCGTTCTTTGGGTACGAGACTGCGCTCAAGGTGTACAGCCTCTTTGATGCACGGACACAGGACATCCTCACCAGCCGCAATGTCACATTTGATGAGCAGCAGAGCTGTAGCAGCAGCAGCAACATTGACGCAACGCACTCTCTAAAGCAATGGGAGTGGTTCCAACTCCTTGAGCGTGAGGAGTAGCCGGCAGCTGCGGGGGTCGATGCCAAGGCTTGAAAAGGGTCTTCAAGACAAAGTTCACAAAAGAAGGTGTGGAGGAAAAGCGAATGGCGCCGCTTGTGGCAAAGGGGTACGCACAGTGTAAGGGAGAGCACTACCATAAAATGTTAGTCCCCGTCGCCAAGTTTACAAACATTTGCGTGATCCTTGCGATAGCTGCCGTGAAGGATATGGAGCTCCACCAGATGGACGTAAAGACGGCCTTCCTCAATAGCATCCTCCATGAAGAAATCTACATGGAGGTGCAAGAGGTGGTCAAGCCACGAGAGGGCAAAGTATGCAAGTAGCGGAAGTCCTTGCGCGT
The DNA here is from genome assembly GCA_023375785.1 of Penium margaritaceum. Taxonomy (NCBI): domain Eukaryota; kingdom Viridiplantae; phylum Streptophyta; class Zygnematophyceae; order Desmidiales; family Peniaceae; genus Penium; species Penium margaritaceum. Next base: position 50,621 of record SZWC01013370.1, on the reverse strand, counting down.
GCTAGAAAAATTGCCCCGATTTTGGGACCAACAAATGGACAGCTTCATGGCACAACTCGGCTTCAAGCGCTATGAGGCGGATCACAACATGAACGCAAGATCCATCAGATCATTGCACTCTACGTGGAGGATCTAATCTTCAGCTCCTTAGACCTACCGTGCCTAAAACTGCTGAAAGAGTAGCTGAGCAGCTGGTTCCAGATGTCGGACATGAGGGAGCTGGATTTCTACCTCACGGTGAGAATCATGTGCAACCGGAGGACGTGCACACTTCAGCTTGGGTAGGCCGGATACGTTGCTGGGGTGCTGAAGCCATACGACATGGAGGACTGTAAACAAGTTGGCATTCTTGTCTCGATGACTTGTGAAGTGAGTGTAGCGATGGTATCGCAAGCAAAAGAGGATCAGGAGGACATGGCAAGGGTGTCCTAACAATCGGCGGTGGGCAGCCTCATTTACGCCATAGTGGCAACTTGAGCGGACCGCCGGGTTGCTGGGGGAGCTGAGCGTGCCGCAGGAGGAACCTACAGAGGTGTAAGAGAACAATACTGGCTCCATCTCCCTGACCAGCAGCCCGACGCAGTATGAGAGGACAAAGCACATCGATGCGCATTATCACTATGCACGAGACATTGTTGATGAAGGACAGGTGGTGCTACATCACTGCAGCACGCACAACATACTTGCTGATTCCTTGACCAAAGCGTAACACGCGGACTGCCACGTGATGAGCGTGGCTAGGATTTGGATAAGCAGCTATGATGGGCTGGAGGGCATGCTGGAAGATGAGTGAGAGCAAGAAGGAGAAGCAGGCATGGAAGGTGCAAGGTGGAGAACGTTGGAAATTGTCCCCTCCGCATGCCCAAGTGTGGCGCCGGGAGGTACTGACGAGCCCCCAGAGAGAGGAAAATCCTTATAGTTGGATCTAGCAGCTCAAGGATTGTGCCAAACCCAAAATCGACAGTTTCATTTAAAATTTGACGAGCTGCTAAAGCTGGTGGAAATTGAATCACCGGAATCAGACAAGTAACAAGGGAGATATGAGCTTCCAAAGTTGGGGTGTGCGTCACGGCTTGGGAAGTCAGCAGCCATTCCACTTCTGGTAGAAAATGTACTGGAGTGACTAATGAAAGTACATCTGGAAAGTCATCCCCACAGGAATGCCGAGTGGTTCTGGTAGATAATCCACCAGAAGTCAATAGTAAAAGTTGTTACTAGGAGACTTTGCCAAAATCGTGGCTTGGAGTCGGTGATTTCGTAGTACAAATCTTTACTCAGGAATTTTGTCAAAATTCTGACTGCAGGTCTGCAGACAGGTTTCATGCCTTGTCAAACTACATCATCACACTTGATACAAAAGGGACCGAGGCAATTTGAAGCAGTGCAGGGGACCCCCTCAGCCAAGTTCAAAGGGATCTGTGCCTCCAGAATGGCGCTTCGCAAGTAAAGGGAGGCGCCACGGCGTGTGCGTACCTTGGAGTTGTTAGGCGCTTCTGTGGTTGGTGAATCCTGCACTTTGGCAAGCGTATATTGGACTACTCTTGCCGGAATCACGTGCGGTATGGTGCATTGGAAAGCTCATGAACTGCCCCAGATGCAAAATGCCATTATTTCCTTCCCAAAACTGATTGTCTCTAAATTCGTGCTCACATAGCATGAGGTGACGCTCACACTTCGTCTTCGATTTGCCCCAAAGGAAGAAGTGAACCACAACAGATGGTCACACACATTGGAACTACCACCATGCAGTTTCCGAACACTCTCCTTCCCATCTGACCACGGAGTCATTCCTCGCCGTGTAAGAGTTACGGTCACAATGCAACATCACATGTGCCAACCGCTTCGATGACCACAGCTACGATGCATACCTTAGTGTATCCGAGAAACTTCTAGGAAGCTTCTTAGCCTTGCTGCTGCTAGCATGGATTTTTTTTCCTGTTATTTGGTGCACTAGCAATTAGGCGGGTGCAAAAAAACAGGGAAGATTAGGCTAGAAAGACACACAACTTCTCATAAGCTCCAAGTGCTTAGTAAAGCAGAGATAAACGCTAATTAACAAGCGCACGGCATAAATACCTGCCGCTGTGCACAGCAGGTGGTGCATGAAATAGTCTTAGTTTGTCCTAAAACCAGCGCAAAATCACTATTTTGGCAGTAACTCTGCTCCAATGCATCCTAATGCAACACCTTCTGAACCTAGACAAGTGACCGTGAACCAAACACTACAAAATGGATACTACATTGATCAATGGACGAACAATGCAAAACATGTGAATCCGGCTCAATAGCTAGTCCATTGAGAAATCTCTAGCAGTTGCAAAAAAAGTGATGAGCACCCCAGCTAGCATCCAGGACGTCGTGGTAGCTGGCTGGCAGCTGCTAGTGGGTGGAGCACCCACCCGTTGGTACTTCGGCACCAGTTACATCCACATCAAGAACCTGCATGAGCATGGACATAGCTGATTGGTCACAGTAAGCTATACAAACAGACATGGAAGAATCACATCACAACACTCCCCCATGACCCGGTGGTATGCATGTCCATAGACGTGCTGAACTGACACAGGTGCACAACAAGATCCTCAATAGTCCATACACACCCCAATCTCAAGAAATATCAGGTAAGGGACGAAGCCCAAAAAAAAATGGCCACCGTGAACGTTTCGCACGTGAGTGCCATGGTCAGGAAGTGAGCCTGTTGCATGTCAGTGTTGACCCAGATGTCGGAGATCACATGTCGCTCCATGCACAAGGTTCTTCTCAATAGCAATGTATCTTATGCACGCATTGAACAAACCAGAGTTCTCTACAATGACGAGAGCACTCTTGTTGCCACAGCATGGAATGACGCAAGGCATAGACTGCCGCAACTCACGAAACGGACACTGCAGCCACACAAACCCAGTAGTCCCAGCCCCCAGTGCATCATACTCAGCCTTTGATGAGCTACATGCGATACAATCCAACTTGCTGCTACACCATGACAAAACGGTGCTGCCTAAGAGGAACACATAACCTGTCCAGCTATGCCCATCATGGCTCCATGCCAAGGTGCTGTTTATGTGGCCATCGACTACCACCAAACATTGGACTCAAAATTGAACCACGTTCTGCACCACTCTCACAACCGTAAAAAGGGCTCTCGCCTGAGGAAACTTTAAAAACTGTGTAAGGAGGTTGATGGAGAAGGCGATGGTGGGTCTTGTGGTACTCGCCAAGTACATCAAAGAGCCAGTTAGGCGCAAGTACAGAGTCATGTCCACAGTCTCCCCCACCTATGCTTGATCATCCACTTTCAGAGCATCCCGCCGTCAGGATGGGGGTAGAAGCTATGGGAACTGCACCAAGGTCAGCAATCGCTCGTCCACAACCTGAGAATGACATACCTCATGTAAGAAGAGTATCCGTCGCAAAATATTATGCGAGATCTTCATCCCAAGAAACACAATTGTAGGACTGAGATCTTTTATCCTGTAGGTAGTCAGAAGGAGTGTCTTCTCCTCCTTTACAGCCTCCATCAAAACAGACACAATTAGAATGCTATTCACAAAGACTAGGATGGCAGTGAAGCTCTCAGCGGTACGTGTGAGAAAGAGGGACTGGCCGACTTCACTCTGCACGGACCCGTCATGTGTCAATGTGCCATTGATCTCTTTGCTCCAGCACCCAAGTGACTGCTTAAGGTTGTACAAGGCCTTCCACAAGTGCCAAACCTTGTCACCGACCTCAAAATATGGTGGCTGGACCATGTACATCTGTTCCTTTAGACTATCGTGGAGGAACACATTGTTCACATCCATCTGGTGTAGCTCGCAGTCATGGTAAGAAACAACCTCAACCTGGGTACGACTTGTGGACATACGGCCAATGGGTACAAACTTGCCAATGAAATCTACACCCTCAACCTGTGAAAACCCTTTGGCCGTCAAGCGGGCCTTGTACCAATCCAGTGTGTTGTCAGGCTTCACCTTCTTGCAAAGATCCACAGGTTTTGTACAGCATTTTACATAGGTGGGAGGTTCACAAGTTCATTGATATCGTGCTCACGGATGGATCTCAGCCTATCCCCACAAGGAGCATGCCAAAACTCTGCTTTGTCAGCATAGATAGCCTCATTCAACATGCCTAGATCAGGCACCATCAAGGGAGAACTCTGGGTGGCCAAAATGCATGCCTCCAGACTATGTCTAACCACGAACAGATAAGCTACGACATCGCAAGCGACCGAGAACTCATGGGAGACCAACTCGTGGCTGACAGAGCATGGTGGATGCACCTTAGTGCAGTCTGCCTGGAAACTTAGGCCAAGGGCCTTTGTGCCAGGCTCGCCACTTTGAACACAACAAGTGAAACATCTAAGTTCCGAGTCAGCAATCCATTGTGCCCTAGAGCCCGGTGGTGAGAAACGACCACCGGACTCGTAGGAGTAGCCCGATGTTAAGCTGCTCACCTCAGGCTACGGAGAAGGCTGTTGGGCCACAACCGTAGGGGATAAAGATGCATGAATAGGTGTAGGTGTGAATGGAGATGTTGTCACTTAAGCAGGATCAGGTATGCTTAAGGAAATTCATGCCTACACGAGATCATGTGTGCCAAAGGGGACTGACACTAGCATGGGGTCCGTTGTGCCAGAGGGGACTGATAGTAGCATTTAATCAGTTGTGCCAGAGTGCATTGACGCTGGCGTGGGATCAGGTTTGCCAAAGGGGGCTGAAACCAGCACAAGATCAAGTTTGCCAAAGGGGACTGACACTCCCATGGGATCAAGTGTGCTAGAGGGAACTGATGAGGCTATTGGACCCACAGCTAAGATGGCTAGATCGTCAATAGTCGGAGACCGGACCACGAGTGAGGTGGCCAAGACGGACCCACCCGTAATACTAGACTTCCCCATATGCCAGAAGCCGCACTGGCAGGAACATGGTCTGTGGCCAATGACACAATGCTCAAGATTTTGTGGTAGGTAAGAACCTTAAGAAAGAGAATGTCTTGAGACTCGACAATGCAATGGCGAGTAGGGCCCTAAAAGCTCCAAGCCTTTGACCGCGGGGAGATGCCGAGGACGGTACACATGTAACCCCAGGGTGCGACCTTGGACACCTACTGGTCCATGGTGTACCAAACACAAGCGAGGGACCCCCAAACATGAACGAGATAGAGATCAGTAGGATGGCCAAACCATAGCTCGTACGGTGTGACATGGTCTACAAGCAAACCATGTGGAAAGCGGTTCCACTCCCACATCATGTCGGAGAAGTCCTCAAAGTCAAAGAAATCCGGAAGACCACACTCAGACAGCATAGCACAGACCACATCCTCTATGGTGTGGTGCCAGCGCTTAGACACACCATTTTACGATGCTGTAATAAGCGCGGAGAGCTAGTGAAAAGTACCGTGCTTAACAAAGTAGCCATCCATCTTACCTAAGAGCTTGCCAGTACTATTCAAGCAAAATGTGTGTAGGGTGTGATGAGACCGACGCTCAGCCATAACGAGCAAGAGGTGGACAGCCAAGGAGGTATCGCTCTTGTGGCGGAGTCTGTAGACCCCATGCATCTAGGTAAAGTCATCAGTTTTGGTAAGAACATATTGACTCTGATCTGAGAGGGACTGGACTGGGAGAGGATAGAGAAGGCCCAAGTGAACCAACTCTAATGGTCGTAGTACTCAAGAGGATTAGTGACGCAACTAGGGCACAGATAGGTCGCAAGTAGGGCGCAAGCAGGGCGCAAGCAGGGCGCAAGTAAGTAGGGCGCAACTGGGGCGCAAGTAGGTCGTAACGAGGGTGCAAGTAGGGCACAAATGCGCCATTCACGTCCTAGTTTCGTCTCCCTAGTCTCGAAGACGATTCAGGTCTGCCTTTGGGAGATAAAAGTGGGTCAGAGCAATGCATCTCCCTCTGTGCAAAAAAACAATCGGTCTTGGACGGCTTCTCAAAGGAAGCCATATCAAAACCAAGGGCTAGCTGAGTTTGAATGAGCTTGGATACAGTGTCCAAGCTCGCATGGCAGAGGCGGCAATGAAGCAAGCACTAGTGCTCAAGGAAGAGAACACCTGCCATCAACACACGTGCAAAAGACAGAGAGAGTAAAGGGAATGCAGCGAGAAACATGACATAGGTCATCAACAACAATTGGGCAAAGTACGATGGCACGTGTGTCAAGAGTTGCTATTATGGCTACATAAGCAGAGTACTCAACAATTAGACCTCTCCTTGTGCATGCAGGAACAGAGAGCAAATGGAGCTGAAGAGCAAAGACAAAGTGCACATTGCAAATGTTCTAGGGGCCTGACGGACCATCAAACCGAACAACCCCAACTCCAGCCACAGGTAATGACTGACCAGACCACATGCGAACGGACGGAACAGACGTAACAGGACCGAGCACTAAGAAGTCACTATGATGACAAGTCATGCGATGGGTGATACCAAAGTTAATGATCCAAGTGCCACTCGGCTCACGACCAATCTTTGACTCTAAACAACATGCCACAGAACACTATGCTGCTGTTGGACGTGTGGTAGAGGACTTGTGACAACGACAAACAGCATGGATCTCACACTCGTCAAACCAATCGGTACTTTCAGGTCCATCCTTCTCAAAGGCCAATTGAGCTCCCCCACAAGCATCATCAGTGGCAATCGACAGAGGACGACAAGCTATCTCGGGACCACTGAGTTGTGACAACACACTCGCACCTCCCGGAGTACAAAGCACTATTAGACAAGAAAGCTCTGCGATTATGTGATCTCGAGGATCCACATCACCGCTACTGCCTGGTGAGACGGATGTGCCTGCTACAATCGTGGTTACGGTGCGCCTGGTCTGTGCGATAGTAGCCTCATGAATCGATGTCCCTATGAGGAAGTAAGGATGGGCCAAAGGAAGCAGTGACAGTAACTTTGAAAACTCAGAGAGGGCCACATGGTCGAAGCCCATAAAGAGCTTCACGTTGCCCAAGTGTGCTCCCAACATGATGGTGTCTAGTACCCACAGTTGTGTCCTGCCACTACTCTCAATGCGAGTGAAAATGTGTGTCACGTGTCTGTGGTAGTTAACTGCGAGCTTTGTGGAACCCTGACGGAGGGAGTGGAACTCATGCAATCAAGCCGCCCTTGCGGCATGGGTCTATGTTGCGAACAGTGTCAGAGCCAACACCTAGTTCTAATGCAGGTTCGCTCCAGTAACGGTCCCAATCTCGCCAAGGACAGGGCGGAAGTCAACCACAGTCTCCCGTGGTTTGGCGTAGAGCAGACCGCGTATCTCTCTTACTGCAATCCAGACCTCATGAGCGTCACTACTTGGTACTAGGTATGGTAGTAAGGCCAAATGCCCTCAGAATTGGCCTTCACATAGAATAGGGTCTCTCAACAATCGAAGCCCTCGTCGGTATCTTAATAGGGTGGAGGTGTCTCAAATTCCTTTGGTCATCGCTCCATGGCGAGGGCGATCTCTGGACCGAGAGATGGTGGACGAGCTATAGGGAGACCACCAGTGAGAGAAACGCTAGCAAAAGTGTACGCTGCTGAACAATGTGCCTGACGACAAAAGGGTGGCGGGGTGAGAGGCTATGATCCTAACTGCAGCTCACGAATGCACACCTTAAGGACACAAATCTCCTCCACATGTGTATCATTTTCTATCTCCTCGTCATCGCTCGTGTCAACTTGCAAGTTTGCTTCTGCTCCGGCAGTTGCCACTATTGCTAAGGTGTTGTGGCCGCTATTGTTGCTTATGCAGCTGGTGCTACTACTATTGTTGTTGTTGCTACAAAAGTTGTAATGATGCTGCTCTTATCGTATTGTCTCTACTGCTATGCTGTTGTTACTCCTAGGTGATGCCACCATTGCGCATTGGCACTACTCGCAACTGCCACCGAGAGTTGCTGCTGCGAGATGTTTCCCTTTTTTTTCTTATAAAGGATGGCAGCCAGACACAGCTGCCGCAGCCACCCAGTGCTGCCATTGCCACTCAGCGCGGCTACTACAACTCGTCACTACCGCAACTTCTCTTTCTATGATGGTGGCGGTTGCGTGGTGATGTTGCTACTACTGACGTCGGGACGACGTCTCTTCGGCCAATATCCCATGCAACGGATCCCACCATATGGCTGCGGCGATGACTCTCACTATTGCTACTAGTGCTACGTCTCTGCGACGTAGATCAGCAACAGAGGACTCATTGCTCTAATACCAGGAAAAACTGCTTTTAAGCTTCTTGGCCTTGCTGTTGCTGACGAGGCAACACTGTCATGTGAGTTAGCCCACTAACAAACAACCAAGTGCAAGAAATGAAAAGGGTTAGGCAAGAGACACGCAAGCCTCATAAGCTCCAATAGCCTAGAACTGCAAGGACAACTGACATCTTCCAAGCACATTGCATAAATAGTTGCCGCGACATACAACAAGTGACGCATGCGGCAGTGTCGGTTCGTCCCGAACCGGCCCAAAACCACTAACTACAACTATACACACATACATCCAAACGCAACACTGTTTGATTAGAAAGATACACAATCTTGAGTGGGATGCCACGACTAGTCACACGCACAAGTTGAGCATGGATCATTAAACAGACAATGCAAAACATGCAAATCGGTCTCAAGAGCTGATCCACGAAGAGAACTCTCGCGACTCTCAAAAACCAGAAAGGACCCAAGCAAGCACCCGGGACGTCATGGCAGCTGTCTGGTAGCTGCTGGTGAGTGGAGCCACCACCCGTTGTTGCTCCTGCACTAGCTGAGTCAGCACTAGGGATCTGCACGGGCATGGACACAACGGAGTGGTCATAGAAAGCCCTACAAATAGACGAGGACGACTCACATCACAACAGTCTCACCTTACCTCAACAAGTGCCTGCAAGCAAGTGGCAAGAAGCCTAGAGGCCACTTGGACCAAGACAAAACAGATATTTCACTTACTCAATTATGTGGAAAAAATCATTTCCACGCCTTCAAGCATGTATTTGTTGTCTTTCCAATTGTCGTCTGCAACATTCTGTAACTCAAAGCCTGCTCTCCGATGCAGAATGAATTGAGAGGGTGATCTCTCTTACTCTAACATAGTTTACTTGATCATCGAGACTTGGTCATCATGTTCCCATCGACTGAGGTTCTTGTCCTATTCTCAAAATGGTAAAGATGAACTTTTGAGTGTTTTGTTGTCTTGCCATATCGCAAACCGCACCCATGTTTGGCATAGTCTTGAGAGTTGCAACTCTTTTTGGAATAATCTCCACCAAAACCTCCGCATGTCCCCCCTGTGTGGCTACTTGCCGTTTCAATGATTGAACCGCATGCCACTACATAAGCGAGCGCACGTAGCATTGCATAGCCGCAACTGTTGTGCCTGATAACTTCAACCCACCATCCCAACATGTCCTCCGCAGTGTAGCTTTTCCACAGGATCTGCTTGAATTGTCGTCACCAATTTGCCATTGTGTTTCTCGTGAGACACCATTGTACACTTGACCCGTATCCCATGTCAGTGCATCAGTTACAGCCCCAACACCAGAAATGGCTACATCCATCTGAAAAGTAAATCCCGAATGTTGGGACGAGAACTCGGAGATGTGCCCCGTGAGCGGCAACATCAAGCAGTTTGCTATTCTTCCAGTCAGAGAATTGAAGCCACGTACCAAGCGCTGGAATCCACTACTGTGATTGTGTCCACCTCAACACTGCATCACATGCCTTGAAGACATCCTGACCAGGAGCAAATGTCAACAACGGCCCTTCCCCAAACAAGTCAACATGGAAAACTGTGATGAGACCCTTTCACCTCGCACATGTTAGCATAGAAGAAAGGAGTCAAAACTGGGAAGGGGAAAGATACCCTTCCTGGCCCCCACCGTCTGCCACCATGCAGTGCTCCACCATGACGTGCTCCACGCACATGCCCATGAGCCACCCCACAGCGGCTAGTGGGGCCCGCAATCAGCGGTGAAAAGCAACCTTTTCCTGCCTCCAGGTTAGCGTTCAAACTCATCCTCCACCACAGATGCGCACAGGTGTCCACACCAAAGACTGGACGCCTAAGCACTGTGCGTATGGACGCGGGGAGACCAGCTGCCCTTCCACTAGGTTCACACCGCAGTTCAGGACCTTGTCCTCACTGCCCCATCACACATAGCGGTCCGCAAAAAGGGCAGAAAGCAAAACATGCCTTGCTGAAGCTCATGCTGTAGACCACTGTCACCCTTGCACCCGCTCTCCTTCTACCTCAAAAAGAGCTCTTCGCTGTGCCGTCCGCTCCTGTTGCACCTTCCTTGCACAACGTCGGTCTGTGCGGTCAGCTCGGCGGCCAAAAATGATATCAACTAGGAAACACATGGCAGTGGCGCCGCTTTCGCCCAGACCACCAGGGCCACCTGGCAGTGGCACGCGAGCGTCAGGGCGGCACACGGCGGTGCGCTGCAATGCAGTGCACGAGGAGGTCATTTGCCGTGGTGCCTCGGCCCCTCGGCATCCAGTTGCCAATCCGTCTCCAGCACCACCTCCAAAATGTTGTGCCTGGCGTTCTGTTACAGTCTGCCGTTCGACAGCCTCTGCCTTGAGCCCTAGCAGCACCTGTCTCCCTCCCCTCCCCCCCC
>SZWC01013370.1:0-14681 GCA_023375785.1 Penium margaritaceum | reverse complement strand
GCGGCGGCGGCGGCGGCGGCGGCGGCGGCGGCGGCGGCGGCGGCGGCGGCGGCGGCTGCGGTGGCGGCGGCGGCGGCGGCGGCGGCGGCGGCGGCGGCTGCGGCGGCGGCGGCAGCGGCAGCGGCGGCGGCGAAGACAACGATGACGACGACGACAACGACGACAACGACGGCGGCAGCGACGACGACGACGACGACGACGACGACGACGACGTCAGAGAGGACGATGAGGACGACGACCACGACCACGACCACGATGACAACCACGGCCACGACCACGACGACGCCGCCGCCACCGACGACGACGACGATGACGACGACTACGACGACGACGACGGCGGCGGCGGCGGCGGCGGCGGCGGCGGCGGCGGCGGCGGCGGCGGCGGCGGCGGCGGCGGCGGCGGCGGCGACGGCGGCGGCGGCGGCGGCGGCGGCGGCGGCGGCGGCGACGACGACGACGACGGCGGCGGCGGCGGCGGCGGCGGCGGCGACGACGACGACGACGACGACGAAGAGTTTATGACGGACGATGTGTCACCACAGTTCAGCGACAGTGTACTTCTTCCAGGGCGGTTGACACAAAGCGTGGCCCAGTCATACACTTCGAGAGAGAGCGCGGCGCTGATGCAGGACGCATTGCCAGATGCACGGCGCACGCGTGCACACACTCGGCGCATTGTCTCCGACGACGAAAACAAAGTGGCAGGGGCACAAGGGCAGGCTTCAGGTGCACAGGCAATCAGCTCTGATGTAGCCACAGGTTAAAACGGTACCTGATGTCATGTGCTGCTGCTGTGCTGATTTGCAGGTACAAGAATGGTCAATCCTCGTTCGATCCTGATGCTCCAAGAAAGACCCCATTCCAGAAAGATTGTGTACATTCTTTTACCCAAAAAAAAAAATAGCACTTTCAGCACTCTAAGGCATAAGGCGCGCCCACATCAAAAGGCGGACGCGCCTTAAGGCTTAAGGCGCGCCTTAAGGCTTAAGGCGCGCCTTAAGGCTTAAGGTACCCCTTACGCCTTGAGGCGTAAGGCGCACGCTTTGCGAACACTGCATACAACTGAACTCCCAAGGCCTAAGATTTCATGCTCACCTGCTCCAGCACTGCTGCTGCAGCGGCTCTCACGACAGCGGTCTGCTGCGACCGCTGCAGACCCAACAGCAGAAGCTTGCTCCCGTGCGGAAACAACGTGCCATCCTCCTCCTCCCCCCACCCTCCCCTCACCCCCTCAACCCTCTCTCCTTCTCCACCCCCGACCTCGTCCCTTCTCCCCCTCCTCCGCCTGGCTCCTTTGCCACCCCACACCACCCTCAAGGCCTGCGTTTGTTCCGAAACCGAAACAGAGGGTGCGCGTCGGTGTGCGCGGCGGCCCGTGTGCACCGCCCCGGGTTGCACGTCGGGGTTTATACCGGATCGGGGTTCGGGTTCTAGATCAGACCCTCTCTTGCGACTGCGTGCTGCTGTGTGCGGTGCGCTGCGCCGCGCCTCCTCCCGCCCTCCCCCCTGGCCATGGATAGACGACGTTTCTTGGGCGGCAGGGGAGGGCGACATGGAGGGCGACATGGAGGGCGACATGGAGGGCGACATGGAGGGCGACATGGAGGGCGACATGGAGGGTGACATGGAGGGCGACATGGAGGGTGACGGCCCGCCGCGCATGCGATCGCCCTCGCCCTCGCCTCCACACTCTCCTCCTTCGTCAAACAATCCAGACACAGTCTCCTCCCCTTCCCTTTCCCAGTCCCCCAATCCACGGTCGGCTGAGCGCATCAGCATGGACGCGAATCTGGACTGACGCTCCGGCTCAGAGGCAGCAGCAGCAGCGGCAGCAGCGGCAGGAGCAGAAGCAGAAGCAGCAGCGGAGGGTGGCAGGGGAGGAAGCACTGTGGTGTAGCGGATAGCCGCCATCTGAAGAAGAGTGGAAGGCGGTGGCAAATCTGCCATGTCGCCCAACTGTTGCTCTCTTGCACTGCTTCTGCCTCCGAAACCACTGCTCGCACTGCTGTTGCTGCTGCTGCTGCTGCCGCGGCTGCTACTGCTGCTGGTGCCGTAGCTGTCGCTGCTACTCATCTTGACCATGCTGGCGGCAGTGCCTGCGCGATCCAAGACGCGGGTGCAGCTGCTACTGCCACTGCCGCTGCTGCTGCATTGGGATTGGCTAACAGGAAACGTGGCACTGCCGCTGTGCTGTGCAATCCCACCAAACTCCTCCACAGCCGCCTGTGCTGCTGCTACTGCCGCCTGCGCCTCCGCCGCCTGCAAGTGCCCCCGCTGCCCTTGCAAGTAAGCTTCCACTGTGGCCTTCCTCCTTCTCCTACTCTTGCTGCCTACCCCGATCTTCACGGCATTTGAGCCTAAAATGTGAATGCTGCTGCCGTCTTTGTTGCTGCTGCTGCTCCTGCTCTTGCTGCTGCTGATGCTGCGGCTGTCGCTGATGCCTCCAGGTTGTTTGGCGCAAAACAGCGACGCCTGCGCTGGGGTTGCGGATGGGGACGCAGAAGAGGGGAGCAGACGCATGCCGCTCGACGGATGAGGCGAGCACGCCATCGTGCTTGACTGTCGTTGCTGCTGCTGCTGCTGCTGCTGCTGCTGCTGCTGCTGCTGCTGCTGCTGCTGCTGCTGCTGCTGCTGCTGCTGCTGCTGCTGCTGCTGCTGCTGCTGCTGCTGCTGATGCTGCTGCTGCTGCCGCTACTGCTGCTGCTACTACTGCCGTAGCGCCGCCGCCGCCGCTGCTGCTGCAGCTGCAGTAGCTGCTAGTGAGGTTGCAGCCACCGCCGGCGTCAGGTGCGAGCACGACCAGTTTTCACCCCGGCCAGTTTCACCAAAGCCCAGGCCGGATCTGCGCGTCGTCAACACCGCAGGCCGCACGCCACACGCTAAGACAATGTTTCTCGGATCAAGCCTGCCGGAGGGCCGGGCGTTAGCGCCCGTCAACTGTGCCGACGGCCCTCCATCAGCAGGTTTTGGCGGCAGAAGGGCGAGTGAAGTGGATGGGTTGGAGGTGGAGGCCCGAACGCAGCTGCCCGAAGGGACAGCTGCAGCGGCAACGACAAGCCGTGGCGCTCCTGTGGTGAGCACAGCCGCCTGCCCTTTGCGTCGGTGTGTGGAAGCAGACGACCTCTGCGTAGGTTGGCGCGTTGGAGGTGGCAGCCGTGCACATGGCTGGTCCGCCGGGATGGTGGAGCAAACGTGGCATTGAACAGGACCAGTATCATGCCTCTAGCCGCTGCGCTCCAGTGATACCTCTTCGTCCAATCACAGGCCGGATGACAAAGCCTCATCGTTGCGTCCAGTTTCAAGGATGAAGAAGATGCCCCGGACTGAATCCCCCTTTTCCCGGCCCTCATTGTGTGCAGACTTGCAAGATGACCCCACTCAAGATATCCTCGGTGTTACTCCGAGCGGAACGAGGATGGTTAAGAGGGATGAGATGCGGCGCACAAGAGGATTCAAGGAATTAGGAAATAAAATACTTTTAATCATTAGTTATTCTACTTTGATGGCAAGTGTGGAACAAGTCAAGCACGTATACACAACAGGAAGAAACAAAATGGGGCATGAGTAGGGTCTTGTGCGCTTCAGACAAGCGACGCGTGCAACGCGACCTTTTGATTGTGTACCGTACGTGCCATTTTTCATTCTAAAAAATGGCGTTTAAGTATAGTTCCCGGGTTTCGGGGGCTCGAGACCGATGTCTCGACGAGTTGAGGCCCGAAAAATAATCTCGGGCTAGATTCTAGTTCGACTCTAGCCCTTATTTGGTCCATAGGCCGGATTTAAGGCAAGAGGAGTGCCGCGATGGAAGATCCATCGCGTCACTCCTCCTCCCCTCTAGTTGGCCGCTAGGGTCCTGTTCCCACGTGGATGTGCCACGTGGAACGATAGGGCTTTAGGTTGCATGTTTACAAATTTTCCCTATGACGACTACGTCCATTTGTGGCGCGGTTCATCTCAGCCAAAATGGCTGAGGCGACCATTCGCTCACTCTCCTTGGACTACACATTCTCAGGGCCTAAGTTTTGGGTTCAGAAGTTAGTCGCAAAACGGACCACATCCGTTACATTGGCATCAGAGCCAGACTTCCGCAAATTTTCTGATTTTTTTAAACCATCCGGCCGTTCCTTCCTCGTCAAAACCGTCGTTGCTCGTTGATCGGGCATTTTGCAATGAGAGAATTGAGAAAACGCCCGTTGATGGAGTCTATGGACTGGGTATGGGCCGACAGCCCGCCCGTGAACGCCGCACGACCGGTGGCTACGAGCTAGCTCGCTTGTTTGCTTGCTCGCTCGCTCGCTCACGCACCCGTTGCGTCGGTGAGCTAGAAACGAAAAAAGGGGGGAAAAAAGAGGCTGCCTCACTCTGCTCATAGCAAACGGCGCCCGATCCGGCTCGCTCGCTTGTTTGGCGAGTTGCCCGACAGGCTCGCTGATCGGCTCGACAGGCCCACCAGCGAGTGGCGACAGGTGAGGGCCGCCAACCCTCGAGGGCGTGAGAACTGCCCACGGCAGAGACGGGGAGGGGGTGATCCCCCCCTCTCCCGCTCATCTCAGGGCGCCGACGGCGCTAGAAGAGGAGAGAGGGAGCAGCTCTCCCCTCTCCCCCGTCTAAGGCGCCGACGGCACTAGGAAGGGAGAGAGGGAGTGGCACTCCCCTCTCCCCCATCCTCTCAGGTGCCTACGGCGCTAGGAAGGGAGAGAGGGAGCGGCACTCCCCTCCCCCCCTCCTCTCAGGCGCCGACGGCGCTAGGAAGGGAGAGAGGTAGCGGCACTCCCCTCTCCCCCTCCTCTCAAGTGCTAACGGCCCTAGGAAGGGAGGGAGGGAACGTCACTCCCCTCTTCCCCTCCTCTCAGTCGCCGACGGCGCCAGAAGGGAAGAGAGGAAGCGGCACTCCCCTCTCCCCCTCCTCTAAGGCGCCGACGGCGCTAGGAAGGGAGAGAGGGAACGGCATTCCCTTCTCCCCCTCCTCTCAGTCACTGACAGTACTAGAAGGGGAGAGAGGGAGCGGCACTCCCGTCTCCCCCTCCTCTCAGGCACCGACGGCACCAGAAAAGGAGAAAGGGAGCAAAACTCCCCTCCCCCCCTCTTTGCAGTCGCCGACGGCACCATAAAAGGAAGGAGGAAGCGAAGCTTCCTCCTCGCTCTCCTCTCAGGCGCCGACGGCACAGGACGGGAGAGGGAGCTTCCCTGCCTCCTTCGCTTACGCCGCATTTGGGTTTCAAACACGCTTGGCGATCACTAATATATGCGTGCAATTGGCGCAGCCGGTAGACCCGACAGTTGTGACACTAGAGGTCATAAGTTCGACAGCTGATTATGTGTTACATTTTCATTTTGTTTCCGGGCCTTTGAAGAACTTGCCCATGGAAACGGAGACGACATCTCCATTTGAACCCGGTTTTGACCGCCAACAAAAAAAAAAAACATCTGAGTGCCACTAGCACTAGAGGCGAGGACGATTTCCTCGGTTGAACCTGAGGTTTGGCCTTGTTGGCCGTGGGTTCACTGCTGTCAAAAGCGGCAAGGAGCTTATTGTATGCTCTAAAATGTTTTGAGAAGTTTCTCAATCATTTTTTTTCAATGTTATCCTGTTCATGGGAAAAAGGGAAAGACCGGAAGTTTTCCCAACATACCACGAGGTGACGCTTGAAAGATTCCAAGCATAAAAAAAAAGGCACTTGACATGCCACGATTCCGTTCATTTTTCACGAATCCTCAAGTTGAGGAATTCTGTGTGAACCGTTTCCAAGAAACGTTTGAAACGGTGAAAAGTGTTGTGGTCGAACCCAAGAATGTGGTCAAGTTGACCGTGGGTTTTGACGCAAAAATCTAAAAGCTCGAGTTGCGCTCTTCCAAAAATCAGCAGTTCTGATTTTCCTTTTCTTTTCCGTTCCGACGCACAAAAAGGAGGAAAAGCGACAGTTTTCCATGTGCTGGACGGAACCCACTTGGAAATGTTTCAATTCGAGAAATTTAGCACCGAGAGTGCCTAAATTGTTCGCATTTCACCTCAATGTTTGGGGTAATACGTAAGAAAATCCGAAATGGGTGAGCGTTGAGAGCCACGACATGGCTTCACGCGAGTCGTACATGCGCTAAACAATTTTGTTTGCGCAAAAGAGTCACTACGATACTGGGTTGCAAAGCCACAGCGGTGACGTACATCGAGACGAGTTCTTGATCTAGAAAAAGAAAAAGAGGCAGCGTATGTGCTGTGACCACTCGACGACTCACCTACTCATCGCAACAGTGCAAGATGCGTAAACAGCACAACGTGTGTTGATTGTAGGGTTACACGGACGCCGACCACGTCATCGACGTAAGTACCGATCGCACTACTGGTATCGTGCTGGTTGCAGAACTTTTGTCGGTGTCGAACACTGAAAAGTGCTAGTTGCACTTTGATCACGGATGTCGAATGCATTCGTGATGCCTGTGCCGAACGCAATACTCATGGTCTACGGAGATGTGACCGAAACAAGTGCTGATTGCGTATCCACGTGGGTATTGATTGCAAAAACAATGTTGGATAAGTCATTTGTGAATGGATTTCGACAAAACGTGAATGTGAGTGCCGATCGCACTCAACACACACGCGATGGTGGAAATCCACATGTGATGGTCGGTTGACAAGTGCCGGTTGCACTTGAAATACGACCGACATTGAAAATGAAATCGTAGCATTCACGTGAGTGTCGAACGCACAATTACCATGATGTTGAATGCATGGCCGATAAATGTGTCGGTTAAATCATTGACACGATTGCCGAATGCACCATTTTCATAAACGCCGATTGCACGAGTGACAAAAGCTGCGAGTTGCACTTTTGTCATGGGTGCCGAATGCACCATCGATGATAGGGTCGATCGCACTATGGCCATGAGTCCTGGTTGGACTGGCCATGCTAGTTTTGATGGTACAATATGTGTTTTAAGATGCCGATTGCACCGATAACATGGGTACCGATCGCGTCACGACTAGCAAAAACTAGGCAGCCGTGGCCTCGTCCTGCTAGCATGCGATACACCACCAGAGAAAAGGATACGATCTATGCGGGAAGTGGTTCTATTGGCAAGAGCGTCAAGCGCGTTTGTCAAAGCGCCGAAACCACGTCGTTTGGCGTTTGTAAGTCATCTCGACGAAGTCGATGATGGTCATACTGTCGGATCCTTCAAATGGAGAACCGACATGTATGGCTAGAAACAATCACAGACAACTGTGGTGATCAGAGGTATGCCCAAACGGCGTAAAAAAACACAACGATCTCGGTCGCCACGGACAGTGACGACCATTCACTCTGCCGATTGCAGTTTGGGAAGGTACTTCCAAAGAAGTATGAACCAAATTTTATCGGATGGATCACGTGTGACGAGGACGATTTCCTCAAATTTAGACCATGCTAAAGGTGGACGAACTCCTCCCTGTCCATGATGGAACGCGCTACAAAAGCCCAGTCGGTTGAGCACCAATTCCAAAATATGCACGGCTTGCATTACCGCAAGGGGTCAGCGCACATGATCAAGCACCANAGGTATGCCCGAACGGCGTAACAAAAACACAACGATCTCGGTCGCCACCGACAGTGACGACCATTCACTCTGCCGATTGCAGTTTGGGAAGGTACTTCCAAAGAAGTACGAACCAAATTTTATCGGATGGATCACGTGTGACGAGGACGATTTCCTCAAATTTAGACCATGCTAAAGGTGGACGAACTCCTCCCTGTCCATGATGGAACGCGCTACAAAAGCCCAGTCGGTTGAGCACCAATTCCAAAATATGCACGGCTTGCATTACCGCAAGGGGTCAGCGCACATGACATCCCACTTTTCAATACGTGCACGGCATGCACAAAAACCTAATCCACTAAATGTTGGTGCGTCGATTATGACACCCAGTTACGAATAAGTTGGACAGTCGACTGATCACAACGGTTTTGTGACATTTGAACAAGCTGACGATGTCAGTTGATGTCTTGGACAAAACTGGCGACACCATTTCATCAAACAAGTAGTCTGGTGGGTGCAGGAAGTGTGCCACGACAATCGCACGTCCCATTGCGCTACAATGTTGAAAGGCAAATGTGATCATTTCTTGACTGTGTCCGTGTCATGACTATGTCATGAGATGTGACCTGATCTGTTAACGCGCCGACTTTGATCTTCGAGGATTGCCATCGTGCCGCCTGTACACAGTGTGTACTGGATGCATCAGTACCTTTTGGAGGTTCTCTGCATCATCAGTCATGGCCGATGTAAATATCGGTCCGTGATGGAACGTGTCAAGGATGATACGCTTGAATAAATTTCCAATGGTGAAATCATTAACACCCTCTCAGTCGGTGAGTGATGGATACAAATCGGGGTACCCGACCGGTACCGACGATAAAAAGGTACATGAGTGTACTCACAACCCTGTTCAGGAGACAATGATTATTTTCAATAGAGGTTGTTATTGCGCCAGAGAGGGACAGATATTCTTCGATGGATCCTCCACGATTTGAGACGCCGCAGTGCGGTGGTCGAAGATCGCAAGAGTCAAGTCTGGCGTATGACAAGATTGACCGAATGTCAAGAGTGAACAAACTTGAAGGTGACACCTTCAATCTATCATCCCTCGGTGAGTGAACATGTCATAGACATTGATAGACAAAAATACATGAACCGACGTCGATGACATAAATTCATCCACAGTTCGGTGAAAATCCATTTCAGAGAAAATGAGCGACACTCATTTTCTACCTAATGGCGCTCCAGAGATTTATGACGGTCTCATAGATTGCTACAAATCAACTACGACATAGTTGGGATCACGTTAGGGTCTAGGTTTTGTGATAAAAGCTTATGACCGTGGAGACGATCTATAAGCCGACAGCTTTATGCCAACAGTGTGTTAGCACCTACATCTTGGTGGTCCGACCGACCACACGAGTCATAATCAACACAAAGGTAAAATGATGACCAGTGTGTCAAAAATGTTGATGTGAAGGGACTCTTCAAGATGGACCTTGAGAAACGATATTTATCATCAGATTCTTTTGATGTTCTGAGGAACGTCTCAAAGTTGAGGCCATCGTGACACATTACACTAGTTGTGTACGTCACGCTCTTCAAACATAATGCAGATGGATTCCGGTCATACCAAGGCATGGTGTAGCACCAGCTATCCAATTTGTTGGAACAAAACCGATCTCCGAGAGAGATCATAATGAATACGGTGTAGTCGAACCATGCTTCACTGACCTGAAAGGTCATAGTGAAGCGACTCAAGCCCCTTGCTTTTGGGGATGATTCAATTGAGGTACATTGCCGAACGCAAGAACAATACAATTTTGGATGTCGCTGCGGTGGTATCCACAATGGTGGATGTTTGCCGGGATGTCTTCAATGAGGGCGATCCCCTCCACGATTGCCTCGGGCGAGGCATATGGAGAATACTCTATTGAATGGAAGTACCAAATGTACATAATAGAAGATATTGAAGCAACACGGATTGTTGCAACTTGGCGTACATAATCCATTGACGGGATCTTGAATGGAACCCTTGCACGCGATTATGTTATCACAAACAAATTCAGGAACTAGTTGTTCCAGGATCACCGGATGTTATTCAGAGGTGTTCGATCACAATCACATGGAACTGACACCCGAAAGGTGTTCTTCCAACTTGTATCGAGATGATGGTGACCATGGTACACCCGTTTGGTGAATACCGTACGATGAACAATTTGTCCGTGGATGGAATCCATGGTTGTTGAGATTGGTTATCTCAGTTGACCTAGTTCAAAAGCGGCGTGCTTTTGACGGGGACGTGAGCGGCAGCCTACGGTACCCATTTTAGACAGAAATGAGGGGATGATGGTTGAGACCAAGATCATCTACGTCGGAGCATTGTTGTGTCCAGTGATGGACTTTGACGGAAAATGCGCATGCCAGACGACCAATGCCGCCTCCTTCAAAGATGAGTGCAATATTTGAACGAAAAAACAAGTGTGCTCAGCAACCATGTCTTAGGATCTTGGTGCCTCCCAACCCTAAGAAAAAGCTAGCATGCGAGTTGCATGGGCTTAGTGGAGCTTGGTTGAGTTCAGCCAACCAACGCACAGGTGCTGAAAGAGGTCTAGTAGACCTACACGTGGTCATGAACACGTGGTTAAAAACCGAGAGGACTGATGTCCAGATCTCGGATTGCACTTATTGATAATGTTGCAGGGAGGTACGACGTTGGCAACAACCCTTGGAAGAGATCATGTCTCAATGACATGGGAAGTGTTGTGTGGACCTGGACAGTTTTCGCGGGGACGCCCGGTTAATTGGTCACAGGGACACTCCTTGCAAAGGGGGAGGAGGCGTCACCACAACCGTTTGCTGAACACGTACCACACTGAATGTGGGAAAATTTATTCCATGTACCCTCTTCCAGACTGGCAAGACATTGTTGACAATGTACGTCCCAAAAGGCATCGACCATGCCACCGCTACACACGTGTGATGAGTCTTCGGTGAAGACTCACCAACACTTGTGAAGAACGTATAAGGATTATACGTGTGTCATCTTGGTAAGAGCCAAGGATCACGCGATCAACACTGGATGTTGTACACTAATGACCATAATCACAATAACCGCAAGTGTG
Organism: Penium margaritaceum; assembly: GCA_023375785.1. NCBI lineage: Eukaryota > Viridiplantae > Streptophyta > Zygnematophyceae > Desmidiales > Peniaceae > Penium > Penium margaritaceum. Next base: position 4,047 of record SZWC01013370.1, on the reverse strand, counting down.
TGGTTGATTGTGCGTGAACGTGACGCAACCGTGTTGCGGATGACAAGAGTTCACACGTGTGATCTTGTTAACGAATCTTGTTGCATGGTTTGCATCATGAAGTACGCAATGATCAAACCTCCGTGAGCAAAGACGAACCAGGACGGTTCAAAGCAAAGGGGGAGGAATGTAGCGTACGTGCCATTTTTAAGTCTAAAAATGGCGTTTAAGTATAGTTCCCGGGTTTCGGGGGCTCGAGACTGATGTCTCGACGAGTTGAGGCCCGAAAAATAATCTCGGGCTAGAGTCTAGTTCGACTCTAGCCCGTATTCGGCCCATAGGCCGGATTTAAGGCAAGAGGAGTGCCGCGATGGAAGATCCATCGCGTCACTCCTCCTCCCCTCTAGTTGGCCGCTAGGGTCCTGTTCCACGTGGATGTGCCACGTGGAACGATAGGGTTTTAGGTTGCATGTTTACAAAAATGACCTATGACAACTACGTCCATTTGTGGCGCGGTTCGTCTCAGCCAAAATGGCTGAGGCGACCATTCACTCACTCTCCTTGGACTACACATTGTGAGGGCCTAAGTTTTGGGTTCAGAAGTTAGTCGCAAAACGGACCACGTCCGTTACAGATTGGTATCTTGATGAAAATAGAGGGATAATCCAGGGGATTTCAAGAACATCAAGTCATGGTTTTTCAAGAGTCTAAAGCAATGGAGAAGGTCTACGAAAGAACATTAAAACATCCTTACAGTTTGCGATGCTTCTAATCACCCTTCTGGAAATTGTTCAAATGTGTCAAAACCTTTGCAAGCGGAGCATTAACAGCCAAGGAATGCAACCAAATGCCCTAAGCCAAAGGACACTTAAATCCTACCTTCGCCGTAGGGTGTAGATAATAGTGATTGCTATGATGTGCGAGCAAGCAAGCAAACAGGTGGAGAGAGTGACACCATAGATTGGGACAAGCCAAAGCTGTGCAAGAGTAGCGAGAGAAACAAGAAGTGGTGTTAGTAAGGAGCTAGCAAGGTGATGAATGACAGGTTACCGAGTCACCCACGCGAGGCCCTGGACATGGGAAATGGACGCCACCCAAGGATCGAACCCGACCGTGGATCGAATGAGCTCCAGGTGGCTTCTCCCACGCTAGTATGAAACAAACCTGTGGTCCCAAGGGATCAGCAACCTGGTTCACCAAGCATAAAGCATGCAAAGAGCAAAATTTATCCACATCAACCATTAGTGTATGTGGCGCATGCACTCCCTAGGTATTCTCTCATGTGAGATTTAATCATAACACACTGGAGAGCACAAGAATGCTTGCATGTAGGACTGAGCACAACTTAGCTCGCTTATTTCTTGCACCTGGCCGAGAAGCAAATGATGCATGGCCCGCAACATATGCGCCTTGAGCTTCATGTCTGCTTAGTCACCTTCAGTGATGATGTCTGTGAGTGGACAAAGTCAAGAGGTCATTTGCGTGTGTAACAGGTACAACCAACACTTCCCCATGACCTAGAGAGGAAAATTCAACACATCACATAGAGAAACGATACACACAAACGAACAAGAGGTGCTCATATCAATTAGGGACATCACGTGCACATAACAAGCCAACTGCATGCATGGCTGCCTTGAACATTCCACTACTAAGAGCTTTGGTGAGAAAGTCAGCTGCTGACGAGTGTCGACGTAGACAACCTGAACTTCCCCTACGGCAATGCACCTGCAAATGAAGTGGTGCTCAATGTTCATGTGCTTGGTGCGCGAGTGATGCATGCCATCATGCTCAGCAATTGCCTAAGTGCTCGAATTGTTGCAGCGTAGTGTGATACAACGAATGGGCACACGAAGCTATTACAGCAAGCGAGATAGCCACACACTCTCACATGTACCTCCTTCAAGCGCAACGTACCCAGCCTCACAAGAACTGTGAGCAACGCATCCCTTCTCCCCACTCTTCGAAGAGAAAGCAGTCCCACCCACAAGAAAGACGTAGCCGGTGCGGCTACACTCGTTTATGTTATGAGCCCAATCATTGTCAGTGTACCCATCATCAACCATAGAATGCTGTGACCTATTGCACAATCCTACCCGACAAATGGATAGTGCATGGTGGATGACACACAGTGCTGCCTCAAGATGCCTCTGACCAGGCAGCTGTGAGAAGTGAGCGAGAAATTTGACCGAGTAGGGCCTAGGACTTTCATGTTTTACGTGGACCGCAAGAGAGATTTTACCGATTGCACTGTTGCAAGATTGGGTGATGTAATGAGAAGATCATCCATGTAGACCAGTATGGCCACTAAGGGCTATGAGGGCGGACTCAAGAAGGGTGCCGGGTCAAAAGTGCTGCGATGGTATCCTCTTCTCATGACTGTGGAGGTGATCTCGAGCAGCAAGGGGACTGTTTGAGCTTGTAGAGGGCCTTGCGCAGCCGTCCGACCTTGTCGGTGCCATCATCAAAGCCTGGGGGCTGTACCATGTAGATTTCCTTGTCCAATTGACCGTGCAGGGACGCATTTTTCACATCCATCTGTTCCAGTTCCCAATCGTGTTGAGCGACCAGACTTAGGAGAGCTCTGACCATGGTGTATCGCCCGATTGGGGCAATCGTCTCATCGAAATCAATGCCTTGGACTTGCAAGAATCCTTTGGAGGTGAAGTGAGCCTTCTATCTGTCAATCCTGCCGTGACGATTCAGCTTGCGACGAAGAACCAAGCAAGCCGAACTGGCCTTATGACCTGGTGGGAGATTGACAAGCTCAAAGACCTCATGTACCTTGAGGGCAGTGAGTTCCTTATGCTTGCCCTTCTCCTAGCGGTCAACGTGAGCTGCCTCCCTTGCTTGACATATAGTGGCAAGCTAAGGTGGGAATGGGGGGAGGCCACTCGATGCAAACCAAGTAGCAACGTAGAAAGCAATAGGTGCCTTAAGGGCACTGTGAAACTCTTGAGCTACAAGTGCATAGCCCACAGCTGAGTTGGGGTGGATCACACTGACTGCAAGATCAAGCGCATCTAGTCCAGTAGGTGTGGCGGCGGAGTTCGATGCAGTGGAGGATGCACTAGAGTGAGCACGCCACTGAGGAGGATGTGTGGACAATGCGACATAATGTAGGGGTGGGGAGAAAAGCTTCCCTCTGTGACTATACAGCTGTGGCCCGAATGGGGGGACATCAGTGACAGGAGGGGTTTTGGACTCACTCACAAATGCTGCCGGCTGTAGGGCAGGCGTTTGAGAGGATTCACGACTCCTCTCCAAGTCCTGAATGGGAGAGGGCTGTGCCGGTGTGTTAGGAGACACTGGCATAGCACCGAGAGGCATCGCCGAAGACTCAGATGAGACAAAGGGAGAAGGCGAGACGTTGGCAGATGTGTCCAACAAGGAGGGTCCAGAGGTGGGAGAGGCCTCAGAGGAGGAAGAGACAATGGAGGAGGATGGGACTTAGCCAGATAATGCTGGTTGAGCCTCTACGAGATCGGAGACTGAGACAGACCCAACCTCCCCAAGCCGACGGAGCGAAGACAAGGAAGAGGGAAAGCGACACGCGATGGGTCGTGAGAAAAGATATCCTCAAAGAAGAGGGGGTCACGAGACTCGACAACACGGGCCCAGTCAGGATCCCAGAAGCGTCAAGCTTTGGACAAGGTAGAGATCCCGAGAAATGTGCAAAGACAACCACAAGGACTGAGTTTTTCGTCGTGAAGGTCCCAGGGAAGTAAGACAGTTGCGATACACCACTAGACACGAGCAAGGCAGAGGTCGGCACGGCGACGAAACCATCGTTCAAACAGGGTGAAATGGCAAGGGAGGGGACGCTAAGGAATGAAATTCCAAACCCACATTATGTAGGACATAGCCTCGAACGAGAAGAGGGGAGGGAGATCAGAAGCACTGAGACGAGTGCGGGCACCGTCAGCAAGATTTCTGTTTCAGCATCCATAGATGTCGTTTTGCTGAGGTGTGTAAGGGACCATAGCCTCAATGCAGACTCCATGAGATGTTAGAAAGCGAGAAGTAGGGCCCATGAACTCACCATGGATGAGTTTCAGAGGTGGAAAA
>SZWC01013369.1:53848-75581 GCA_023375785.1 Penium margaritaceum | reverse complement strand
GTGGGGTGGAGTGGGGTGCGGTGGGGTGGGCTGGGGTGGGCTGGGGAGGGCTGGGCTGGGGTGGGCTGGGCTGGGGTGGGGCTGGGCTGGGGTGGGGTGGGCTGGGATGGGGTGGGGTGTGAGGGGGTGAACAAGTGAGCGTACAGCCATGCAAACAACTTATTCGCCTGTACGCTGCATGTCTGTACGCTCACTTGCTGACTTCGAAAATTGACTGACGCGTTATTGGTGCTTGCTTGCTTGCCGACTTGCAAGCATGCTTCCTTCACCGACGTCGCTAGTCTCAGCTGGAGAAGCCACGCATTGCTGCTGCACTGCATTCCAATTCTGCGATGTGTGATCAAGTTTCGGGCAGCTACGAAGATCGTCACGTCACGGGGTTTGCATTGATCCGCTTCCGTTATCACACATCCTCACCACCTCTTGCGCATTCTCACTCCCTTTCACTCATTACCTCTCAAACTTGCTCACTACCTTTTACGCTTCCTTCCCTGTTCGAGTATGGAAGGTCGCTCTCACGTTCCATGCTCACCCTTCGCTTTCTACACTCTGCATTCCTCCCTCAACATCCCTTCTTCCGCTCACTCACTCCTCCCTCCGTTTTCAACCTCCTTCCCTTGACTCTCCTTTACTTCATTCCCAACCTCCCTCCCTTCGCCATCTTTCGTTCCGTCCCCAACCTCCTCTTATCCACCCTCCAACCGCCGCCGCTCTCCGCCAGTCTCCTTCCCTCCGCTCTCCATCGCACTTCACTGCACGCACAGTATGCGCTCGAACGCGTTGCGGTTCTCCTTGAGGGTCCACTCGTCCTCCGCGCCACTGGCGTAGTAGTCGTACGCCTGCTTTGGCAGCTTCTCCTTGGCGATGGCCTGGTACTCCATCACATTCGTGATCGCGTTGTTGGTCGCCATGGCGTGCGCGCTTTGCTGTGTTGTACTGTCCTCAACCTAAGCTCACTTGCCTACCTGGAGCCAAATTCAATCCTTAAAAGAGCACGCGGAGGCAAAGTGCAGTCCCGGCAGGAGCAGCAGAAACAGCAGGAGCGGCAGCAGCGGCGGCAGATACAAGTACTGCCGAGCGGAAGTGCTGACTCGCTACAGTACGTCCTCGACGAGCACTCGTCTCAGCTTATCGCCAACCGAACGCTTATGAGAAAGGAGTCTATCAGACGCGTTCCATACACAACGCATAGAACCCTCATATATCGTCGTGTCACTAGTATTCGCTCAGAATAATTCTAAGCGATGAAATGTTTCAACGTTGTTCGGACTTTGTAAATCTTTCCGATTAGGAAAGATCAGCTTTAAAGTGGCCAAAGTATACATGTTCACATGATTTGTGTTCATTTCTTCTACCTGCGTCTATGACTCTCTAGATCGCTCCTTCAATCGGATTGTAGGTGCAAGAGAGAACGAGAATCATTCCAGCAAGGAGTTGGAGCTACAAATCACAGATCTGAGGCTCGCTCTTTTGACATTTGATGCGTTTGACAAAGACTTAATTTGTTTATTCATGGCTAGATTTAAACATGTTGAACATTGGCAACGCACAAGAATCACAAAAAGTGACAAAATATGCATCAATTTTTGGAAAATAAACTGTAGATGAAAAATACATTAAATACCATTCGCACTACGCTAGTTTCAACCTAGCCTGACACTATGAACAGTATATAAAATCTTCATCTCTAGTCTATTTCATGATTCAAAGAAAGAAATCTTTCAATTTGGTGATAAGCTCTATGCTTATGATCTAAGGAAGTAATTAGGCACCATTTGTGTAACCCCTCAACATCCACATTTGCACCTAAACCCTAATGCTTAAATGGTAACTAAATACATGATAATGGAATCATTAGAAATCTATGCCAACACTCCCATGCTTCATTGTGCTAAATCTTTGAGCCAACCCATTGAACAACAAAAAGTTAAAAAAAAATGCTAAATCCATAATTGATTTTCCACATTACAAGAATGTAGATGATTTGTGGGGCATAATAAAAATGAAACACCGTATGATTATTTTAAATTGTTAGATCTCGAACTATTGATTGCTACGTTGTCGTAAATGTCAACGGTATCTTGATCATTTGGCCGTTGCTAGACTTCATCCACTCAATTTCTTACGCAATGGCAACAGAGGTCTATGTGATGCTGATGCCGAGCTTTGAGTATCAACTCGGCATGAACATTAAACGCGCCTGTGCATCACGCACGCTCAAGTTGTCACAGCAGTCTTACGCAACCAAAGTCTGCAAACAATTTGACATCGTAAATCTTCACATTCCGACTCCCCTAAGGCAGCAATAGTTGATTTGTCACGAACCAAGGGAGAGAAATAAGACTGAGCATTGAAGTAGAGTTGACTATATCATGCACGTTACAAGCTACAAACAATCTGACCTACAGTTTGCAATGAACAACTTAACGCATGGGAATGATATCTACTATGAAAGCGCCTACAAGAAGTTGGACTGTGCCCTCAAGTTCTTTTGTACTACCTCAAACACAGGGTTGTTCTTTGGCTCGTCAAGCAACCCTGAGCTGAGGTGCGATGTGGATGCAGATTTTGGTGGTACGGAGTAAGACTCTCAAAGTAACACACGATTCGTTCCTCTCCTGGCCAAAACGATAGTCTACTGGTCAAGCAAGAGGCAAAACATCATCACACAAAACTCAGTTGAAGCTGAGTATGTTGTAGCAACATCACCAGCCCAAGAGGGTACCTTCCTCAGGAACCTCCTTGAGAACATCGACTTCCCGCACGACGGCCCAACTAGAGTTTACGTCGACAATAAATCAGCTATCGACCTTGCAAACTTGACACAATTTCAGGGCGGACAAAGCACATTGACATTCGCGGCCACTGGATTCGCCAAAAGGTTATCGACCACACGATTGTCATTGAGCACATTCTCATATCAGCCTAAGCAGTAGATTTTTTTACAAAAAGTGTCCCGAGGGAAATTTTTTCCAAGTGTATCAAGAAATGTGGAATTACGAGTAATGCCCACTTGCGGTATCCCCGGAAGAAGGGCACCCTAGGAGACAAGCGGTAGTCAAATACACGCGCAAACACCATCGGCAATTTTTGCACACACAGAAAACGGAGATTCATGGCTCATGGTGCACAAAAACAATTTTGTGGATCATGTAATAGAGATCCAAAGTTGTTAAGAAAATTAACCCATAGCAGAAAATTCTCAAGCAACTGTCCGAGTCCTTTCATCGCCCACAGACTTAGTCACACTCATTGTCGGTGGGACATCCGAGAAATTCTCACCATCCCCCCTTACAAGCCTACTACAAAAAATCATTTTCACTACTATATTATCAGTAGCTTTAACCACCCACACCATTCCCCTGATTCCTTAGGAGACCTACTTCACTGTTCTACGTTTGTGGAAAACGGTTCCTCCAAAGACCTAGTGAAATCCTGAAAGAGACATAAAACTTCGGCAACATGGACCAGTAACTTGCAGCAAAAAAGGGATCGCGAGAGTTTTTTTTTTGCAAGGATGGGATGCGAGGGAAGCAACGGCCGCAAAAAGCTGCAAGAGCAACGGCAAAGCAAGGGTGCATGTAACGACAGCCTGCTATGACGACAGAGTGAAAAGCAAGGGATCACGGCGAAGTAGTAACGACGAAAATAGAGGGGGGGCGAACTGCAAGAGGGGCAGGTGAGGAAACAAGCAACACGCTTGCCGCAACGACGGGAATGGTAGTGAAGCTACCTACCGTCGCGGAAGGCAGCACGAGCAAGCCACCAAGCGAGTGAAAGGACAGCAAAGCAAGTTCGCTCGCCAGCTCAATCGCAAATCAAGTGGCGAGCAAACTCTCTACTCCTAAGTGAGCTCGCAATCCCACCTCCAGTATGTGACGCGACCGGGCAAGTGAGCCAAAAAAGACAAAGCTGCGAAGAGGAAAAGGACAAACGGCGAGAGTATAACTTCGCACCTCACCCGGTGAGCAATTTAACTTCATTCAAGGAGACTCCAAGCGTGCGACGATCGACGAGCTCGACCCCTAATTTAGTTGTGGCAGCCAAGATTGCACAAGTTCTAACTAAAGCTATGGGGCGAGGACTTCGCATGGGTGAGGGAGAAAATGGCGTCAACAATATTGCAACCGCCATTTATACCTCTGCAAGAGGCGCTTGATTAGAGGGGGAGAGGAGAAAGTTTTTTTATTCTATGCTAGTGGCTTCTCCACCCACCGGAAAGCAACAGGGAAGCTTCCAAGCAAAGGTCAAGTCAAACGGAGAACCCCTCCAGCCTAGGCAGGAGGACGCCCCTGACTATGGGAAGGCTTGACTACCTATAAGAGGTGGCCAGACTACGCCCAAGACTCAAGCTACTTTGCTAGATTTGTCTTGCTAGGCGTTGCCCACCTCTTGGCTATGAGCTATGTCTAGGCATGAGAGTCGAGAGTTAGTCTCTAGCTGAGCTGTGTTTGTTGTACTGTTTCTTGTACTATTGTTGTGATCAACCACAGTCATCCACTCACGACATTCTCCTTGTTCCAAATTTCTACTCTTTGTGTGGTTGCTCTCCAAGCACAACGGTCCAAACAGCAAAGAACCTAACCGTTGCTACACCCCACAAACATCAAGAGGAACTAATTTAATAATTTAACTCTCACAAAAATACTACAACAAAAATATAGATTATCTTTCATGCTGACAAAAAAATAGATTAACTATGGTTCTGCTTTGTCTTTTCATGCTAACATTTGATCTTTTCCAATGTGGATCATTGCAAAGACCGTTCAAATGAAAGCACCTTCAATTTTCAATTTTTGAAACCTTTCTGTGTTAATGTTTAATATACAAGTTATGATGTCATCTTGAGAAATGTCACAAATCTTAGGGCTTGGTCCACATTTATCAATTTTTGGCATGATGTGCAATGGATTTCATTTGTGATTTCTCTTGTTTTAGACATGACTATGGAAGTTATTGCGGATTGGTTCCTTACTAAATCTGTAAGCTATCCCCTTGTGTGCACTTCTTTTTGTGTTTTGGCAAAGTGTAGTTAATTTCTTAAAACACAAATCACCATAATTCAACAAGGCCTCTTGGCTTTACAAGAATTTTGGTGAAATCGGTAGCTCCACCTCCTTCGGATCGTGCTTAACTCACGTGCATTGTTTTAACGATGCAAAATCATGAATGATTTGAATGATTGTAATTTACTCAAAACTGGGGCTGAAGTCCATTGTTTTAATCTTATGGTGTTGGAAAACATGTTCTTCATTGAATTATTTTTGAAATTGGTTTCAAGTATAATCATTGAGATTAGGTTTGATTCACCATCTTTGTAATTGTGATTATCTAGTTGTTTAACTAAAGGAGTAGAAAACACTCACGGTTTTCCGATTATTGTGATTCTATTCGTTTGCAGTTAATTCAATTTTACTTTCATTCTAACCTTTCGAATTGGTAAGCATTTTCACTTTATGTGATTAGTTTTGAATATTGTTTTGGAATTTAATCATAAATATTTTGTTAACGCAATCTATAGGCAGAGTATTGATTGAAAAGAAAAGCCTTTTGTGATCGGCGTATGCCAAGAAATTGGTGTTTTGAGGAAAGAAACAGAAACTTTCCAGATGCCTTACCACACGCAAAAACTGCTAATGTCAATAGTATCGTCGTGTTCGGCCCTTTTGTCGTATCGCCTATTCTCTTTCTGGAGTGTTTCGATCTCTCATCACCTCGCAGTGCGTTGACAAGCAATTCGCAAGCAACCTCTGCTAACTTCTCGCAGACCGTTTACCCATCGTAAGAAAATGTTTCTCGCGTGCGCCCTTTCTGCCGCGCAAAACATTAGCAAGTGTGGAGCAGTGCTATAGCCATAACTACGAACCTCGGCTTTGTTCCTGCGCCACATTTCCCCTCAAGTACATCAAGCCGCTGTGGGCCGCAAATGACTTTGCTGATATGGCTTTGCCAATCGCGAGCATGGCACATCCGCGAAAGCCCGGTCGCGTAGGCGTTGAGATGCTAACATCGGTTGTACCGCTTCAGATGTAGCATGAAAATGTCGAACCAACGTCTCAGTCCAGGACAAGCTCAAGCATGGGACAACCTCAAACATGAACAAATCAAGGGAATGAACCTGAATGCATGATCGATCTAGCATGGGAAAGAATACACATTCGTCATTTCCAGAAAGTTTTGAGTTTTTCATATTTTAATTTAAAATATTCATTCAATTTATTGAAGTCTGCAACGATGTTTGCAACAAAGTCATCTTCAACAAAGATGCTCTTTTATCACCAGATGTTCTCCGAGTCCTTCATATACATGAGGATCTATAGATTCAATTTCTATTATAATCCAAATTTTTAGACAATTTTATATTACAAGGGAGAAACGAGAGCTATTTTACTTGGGGCTTTTACCAAACACCGTGGAAGACGATGCCATGTAAGATGACAAACGCTTTATTGATTGCCTTAGGTTTCAGTAGGGGCACTATGAGAATGTAATCTCTTGGAGATATTTCAGGAAGTATACAACGTGTTTCCTCCTCCACACAATATGGATAGTGTCTCAAAACATTCCGATGGAAACGAGTGTAATGAGTGATGTATGATATGGAGAAAGGGTAAGGATTTATTTTCTCACATGTCTTCAGCCCACGCATCTAAGACAAGAATGCACTGTCAAATCATTTGCAAAAATCTACCCTCGTGTTTGCTACATGCGGGAGATATTATGCTTCTTCATATGCATCTTTCATTATGGCCTCCTTCAACATGACTAGATCAAGTGCCATCAGGAGAGAGCCCGTGGTGTCAAAGACCCACGCCTCCGGACTTGGCCTGACCACAACGAGGTCAACTACAGCATCACATGCAAGCCAGAACTCACGGCAGACCAACTCTCGACCGACAGGGCACGCTTGGTGCACCTCAATGTAGTTTTCCTAGACACTTAAGCTGAAGTTCTTCGAGCCAGGCTTGCCACTCTGAACACTGCAAGTGGGGCGTTTGGACGCCATTTAGCCGTTCGTCAAGCTCTGTATGCCAATGATGGAAGACCACCATTGGGCTCACATGAGTAGCCCGAAACTCAGGTACTCACCTAGGGCTGCGGAGCAGGCAGCTAAGCCACAAGGTCTGCACGCTCGCAAGGAAGGGGAGAGGGTGTAGGAGGATCATAGACAGGTGCTGGCTCATCTGCAAGGGAGGCAAGTGCAGGCACAAGACCAGGTTTGACAGGGCATGAAGCCACTAGCGCAAGATAAGTTAAGCCAGAGGAAGCTGACACTGTTGCCGAAGAAAATGCGCCATTGGGGATTGTTATTGGCATGTGAGGAGGTGTGTCATGGAGTATCGACATTGGCAAGGGAGCAGGTCTGCTTGACCGACGTTGGCTTAGGAGCAGGTGTGCCAGAGGAAACCGATGAGGCCACCAAACGCACAGCGAAGATGGCCAGATTGTCATAAGACGGAGACTTGATTGCAAGCGAGGAGGCCCGGACGGACCCATGATTTGGTCTAGACTCCACTTGCTAGAAAGCCTCACAGCTAGAAATGTGGTCGGCAACCAGCAACGGAATGTTGGATAGGTCACTATAGAAGAAGAGAACATCTTTGGACTCGACGATGCGATGACGAGTGGAGTCTGGAAAGCGCCAGGCCTTGGACTGGAAGGAAATGCCTAGGAAGGCACACATGCAACCCCAAAGCAAGGCTGTTGACCCTTGGTGGTCCTTGGTATACAAGATGCAGGCTAGGGATCCTCAGAAGGATACAAGACCGATGACCAAACCACAATTCATACGACATGACATGGTCTAGAAGAGGATTATGTGGCAGGTGGTTCCTGAACCACTTCATTTAGGAGAAACACTCCAAGGCAAATTAATCTAGAAGACTGCACTCAAACTGCATGAAGTACATCGCATCCTCCATGGTGCAGTTCCAGTGCTTGGAGACACGGTTCTGCTATGGCGTAGCAAGCACAGAGAGCTCAACAAAGAAGGCATCGATCTTGTCTAAGTTCTCGCCAACATCATCCAAGGGAAAGGTGTGAAGGGTGTGACGAGACTAGCGTTTAGTCATCACCAACCACAGGGAGATCGTTAGGGCGGCATCCCTCTTGTCGCGGAGATTGTGGAACCACTGCATCCAGGTGAAGTCATTAGTAGGTGTAGGAGCATATCACCCCTGATCTGAGAGAGACTATATAGGGAGGGGACTGAGACGGTCTGAGTGGACCAAATCTAGCGGACACCATGCTTGTGAGGTGGAGTCAGGACAGGTGCAACGATGCATCTTACCCTGAGCGCAACAAAGACAATTGCTCTTCGGATGTTTCTTGAAGGAAACCCAGTCAAGATCAAGGGCTGGCTGACTGCAAGTGACCTTGGACACATTGTTTGAGGTCACACAGCAAAGGCGACGATGTAGAAAAATTGGATGTTTTGTTCAAACATTAACAGTGACAAACATACGCACAGATATGGGGGAAGGGGAAGTCGAAGAGGGAGTGCAGCAAGAAATGCAATACAAGTGATCAACAAGTGAGGTACAAAGAACGACAACACGTGTGTTGAGAGCAGTTCATGTAACAGAGTCAATAGAGTAATCTATCTTGGTGCAAGTACACAAGGGAGCAAGTTGAGCTCAAGAGCAAGGGAAAAAGGCACATTGGACATGTACAAGGGGCAAGACAAAACCATCCAAATGCACCACCCCAATGCCCTGATAGGAAATGACTAACCTGACCTCGTGTGAAAGGGCCGAACAGACCAAACGAGATCTAGGAGCACAAAGTTAGTGCGATGACAGGACATGTGATGGGTGGCACCGTAATCAATGATCTAGGTGCCACTCACATCATGACTTGTCTTCCACACAGATCAACGTGCCACGAAGCACAATGCTTCTGCTAGATGCTCAGTAGAGGAGTCAAAAAAGGAACAGATAGAATGAATCTATGATCCAACAAGCCATTCGGTATTGTAAGGTTCATTCTTGTCACAAGTCAAATCAGCTGCTCCATAGACATCATCACGAGCATCAAACACACTAGCACCTGCTGTCTAAAGACCACCCAGTTCTAACAACATACTCGCACCTCCCTGAGTGCATGGCCCCAAGGGCCAAGGGCCAACGGCCAAGGGTACACACACTCTGAATGGCAATGAGCGTCGCCGCAGTTGTAGCATTGGATAGGGAGTCCATCGCCATCGCTTGTTGGTTCCTACTGTTGCTGCTGATGTCCGTTACTGCATTTATTTTTTCCTTTCTTCCGTTGTGTGGTAGTGACCACACCCTGCGCTGATGTGGGTGGGGAAAACAGAGATGCACATGAAGTGGGAGAGGAGAAACTAAGAGTGAATGGTGTCATTGGAATAAAGTTGTCACTTTTCTTAAGGGGCTCGCATGATGCTCATGGACATCACCAACAGCCGATGTCCACTTGAGATAGCACTATTGGGCTCAAGGAAGCGGCTCACATGACTCAAAAAGCTCCTCTAGGGAGGGAAAATGGAAGAGGATGAAGAGGCTAGTGTACTCCATGTGTATACTGACATGATGGTGGCCACCGGCAAGAGCTGGAACACTCCGCCAATGTACAGTAAGCTTAAGATGTAAAGCGCACGATGACAGAATAATACTGCCAACTCTGACTCTCCCTCGTATAGGAAGTGGAACTCCCTGAGGCGGGCATCCCTCATTGCGTGTGTCTGCAACAAACAAGATCAGGCTCGTCACCCATCCAAGATGCACCCGCAAAGGAACAAAAGTCCACGACCGCCTGTAGGGGAACACCGGAAATCAGGCTGCGCATGGCTCTCTTGGATATCTGAGTGTGGCGAGTGTTGGCGGTTTGGTACTGACTCACGAAGTAGGGCCGAATCTCATCTGCGTTAGTGGACACATATAGAAGTACCTCCCAGGATTCCAACCCAGCATCACTATCATAACAGGATGGAAAAGTCTGTGAGTACTTTGGACGCCGCTCTGTGGGGAGGGTAGCCTCAGGCATTGGGACGAACACACATGGGATGGGCAGTCTACCAATGGGGAGGCCAGTTCCTCATCTCTCAGGGATCTGAAACACTCGTACCACTTTTGCTCCCATGGATGTTCATTACGGGCCGAGGTGTATTCGATCCAGCTGCGTGTAGACCACGTGTGCCATTGCATCTACCTTCTTCTCCTCCTCAGAATCCTGCTCCCCAGGTACCTGCTGCTACCCGGCGGAGGCAGTGGATGTAGTCAGTTTCCCCTACAGTGTAGATCCGACTACGCCATGTGGAGTCTGCTAGAGTCCTGAGATGCCCTTTAGAAAGGCTTGGATATCCTGGGGAGTGGCAAACTTCTCCTAATTCTGGGCATGATTTCATCTCATCCTTGTCGTAGCTGGTCAATTGACTGAGTGTGAGTGCTCGACGAGCCGGACAGGGAGCTGGAGCCGGAGGGATTAGTCGGCTCCCTTCCCTTGTCATCGTCTGGTGCCATGTGTGTTGTTGAGTATGGATTTTATGTCAAATTTGTTGGAATTGAGAACCATAAGCATTTCTTGAGAATAAAGTATGCTAGAAAAAAGAGACTTGCTATAGTGAGTTTCGGTGGTTGGTCGAGATGCTTCAACTTGCGCCTGTTTCCTTCGTTTTTGTGGTTGAAGTATCAATTTTTGCACGTGTTTGACACATTCTTCTGCCCTAAAAGAGATAAAACTTGAATTCTTTCATGAGTGAAACAACTCAATGATACATGGGACATGTTCCTGCTGTCAGCAGATAGGAGGTACCCTAGCACCCGTCGGATTCCCAATTTGTAACAAGCAGATTTTCCATACGCATGCCCTACATTTAGAACTACTCGTTTGTGGGTGCTGTCCCTGTGCCATGCGTATTGGGACAGGACCCAACTACCCTCGGTCAACCATGCGGGTGCACATCCAACCGTCGCCCTTGCTCGGTCCAGCAAAGGTTGGACTGAGTTGGGGAATGTCATCCATGGTGACGGAAAAAAAAAGGTGTGCGATGGAATTGGTCCTGTTCAGGCAATCCGCCTTTTTTAGAATTCCCTCACTTTCCTGTACTTTGCTTGCACATACAGAAATGTCAGATGCAGGATAAAAATGGCTGAGGGATAGATCCCTTGCTCATGTAGTTGTGACTTCACGAGCACAAAAACTGCTATGATTGCATGCGCGGTTATTCAATTCAACTACCCAAAGTGGGGACACTTTATAGAAATGACCACTTTGGCTGGTTTCAGTGGTTGACCAACCAAGTGGTCAACCAACCACCAAAACTGACTAAAACAAGCCTCATCCAAAAAACGTTGAATTCAATAGTTAAACAATTCATGTGGGGATTATCCACAATGTCCGTAAGTGGGAATGCCCTCCCCGTCGGTTGTATGAGAAGTAACAGTTCCCCGAGCGTTTCCTTGAGAATGTTAACTTTCTACCCAAAGTACCAGGAAAGAATGCTACGTCAGTGCTTCATGAGATGCAACTTCAACAATTATTTGTAAACAATCACAAACTCATCTTATGAGGGGCCTTCTAATGTACGAGGACGGGTTCACGTATGGCTTGCATGGAGGGTCTGAGACTCCCCATGCGTTGAAAGGGGACCTGTTGGGCCCGGCTATCACGGAGCCCAGTAAGCGCCTGCATAAAACTTAACATTTAAGTCTTCAATGTGATTTAGTATAGGGTTCCTTTAGATTTTGCATGTAGATAAACAAAAGAATGGTGTTCGTGCTCCATCATGAGGGAGTAATGACCCCTTTTTCAACATACAGATCTCTTGTACAATGTAAGATTTTATGTTTGGCGCGGGCTCCACCCGTACATAGAGAACCCTATATCGTACTAGGAGTTTTCATGTAAATACAATGATAATCTCTCCCTTGCGATTCTCGTGCAAGAGTGAGAATCGTGAGGAAGGCAGACACATTCTCCTCCTTGCTTTGCTCAATCATGGACGAATGTCATTGATCGAGCATGGTGACGGGATTGGTAAGTCTGCTAATATTTCCTAAACCGCCAGACGGTGAAGACTTTCTTTTCAAGGATCAAGTATGGCATCACCCACCCCCTTGCAAAATGGGTAGAATTGCTCTTTGGCCCACCATGGAAATACCGGCGTAGACATTTTTTACGCTAGCGATGCGTTCTTGTTTTTTCTTATGTGGACACCCTTGGTTGGGGGGGGTATGACCTTGTCATTCCTTGCCCGTGGTTGCGTAGCTGCTACGTAGCTGCACAATAGTACTGTTGTACAACAGTTGTGCAAGACAGTAGCCCTTGGTAATGCTACCATGGCATTGTTGCTGATGCAGCCACTATTGCTGCTACTGCTGCGCTCATGCACCCGCTATTGCTACTACGGTGCTCTTGTAGTATTGCCGTTACTTTTTTTACTACTGCCATAAATGCAATACTACTACTGCGCTACTGCCGCCTCTATTGCTGCCGCTGTGCTGCTATTGTTACTAGCTACTGCTACTTGCAGCCACCACCGCTAGGTGCTTTTTGTGAGTTTTTTCCTTCATTTTCTGTTTTGTGCCCTGAGTCCTCACCAAACAAGCTGCTGATGCTACCAGGTGTTGTTCCTACCGCTCTCTATGGCTGCTACTGCTCGTCATCTCCGTTGTTGCTCTTGCTGCTACTGCGGTGGTGGTGGACATAACCCATGCCACCACTTCTGGCATCGCCGTCCACTCTTGCGGTCACGTGGGGAGGCCGATGCGACTGGCGTCAGGATAACATCCCTATTGTCGATGTCTACTACAAGAGGTCCTAAAAATACGTCTTTTGTAGTAACCCTCTATGCTGCTACTTGCATCTTTGCAGTGTTGCTGAGAAACAAGGGTCTTGTTGCTTTAAGACCATGAGAAAATACTAGGAAGCCTCCTAGTCTTTCTGTCGCTAACGTGGCGACACTGTCGAGTGAGCTGAAGCGCTAGCAAGCATACAAGTACAAGGAACATCAACGGCTGGCCTAGGGAGATGCGCCAAATTCTCACAAGCGTTAAGATCTTAAAAAACAGAGAGATGAGAAAACTAAAAAGCTCGCAGCATAAGTACCTGCCACAGTGCACGATGGGTGACACACAGTAGTGCTAGTTTTTCCTCAAAGTGGCTCAAAAGCATTGTTTGTGGCTGTAACTCTATGCACAGGCATCCAAGAGCAACACCATTTGAGCCTAGAGGTGTAGAATCAGAAGCTAGATGCTGCGATTGGCCACACAAACAGGTCTGACATCTACCGATGGATGCATAATACAAAACCCCTAAATCGGGTTGGAAAACAAGTTGCCTCAATCATTTTGGCTGAGACGAACCGCGCCACGAAGGGACGTAGTCGTCGAAGGACATTTTTGCAAACATGCATCCTAAAACCCTATCGTTCCACATGGTATTGCCACGATGGAATAGGACCCTAGCGCCAAGCTAAGAGTGGAGGAGGAGTGATGCGATGGATTTTCCATCAGGGCACTCCTTTCACCTAGAATCCGGCCACGGATGTTTTCCAGGCTAGAGTCAAACCAGACTCTAGCCTATGATATCTTTACGGGCATTGGCTCCTCAAAACTTGAGCCTCGAGTACCGGAAGCATCCGATGATTATTTAACGACCATTTTTAACCATAAAAATGGTCCGTACGCTACAGTTTTAGTCTTCAAATGGGTGGATGAGGCAAAAAGGAGTTGTCCTTCTTGGGTTTTTTTTTTGTTGAAAGTATGCATTGGAATGAGCACTTTCATTTGGCTTGATTAGGCTGAAAGAAACAAGATAATGAAGTCATTTGCTTGGTTGAATGTATTGAAACAAGCACAATGTGCCAGTGAATCTTTACTTTCCTAAAAAGTGCCAAAAAGTGTAGATTTATATGATAAGCAACTGTGGGATATCCCAAAGGATAGGATATTTCAAAATCATGCCGATTTTTGCGGCACCATCATCGTCCTATCCCCCATTATGAGAATGAGCCAAGTTAGCAGATCTCATTTCTCAACTTTCCACAGAGGGGGATACACACAAAAGATGGTTCAGTATGTTTTTATCTTAGCCATGGTGTTCAAAGTGGTCAACCAAGAGTCAATAGTTGAACATCAACCAACAAGATCAAAATTTTGCAAGAATCGGTTCTGGGGCTTTGTAAAGTGTCAGTCAAAACCAAGTGATGACAACATTCGGTGTGGGAAAGAAAAAGCATCCACCATAGATGTAACTGCATCTTGGCCACAAGTAAAGTTGGGGCAGGCAACTTGATAAATCTGTGAGAGGATTCCCATATGTTGAACCTTGTAGCATGGTGGTCCTTGCTACAAATATGTCCAAATTCAAAAGAACATAAAAAAATCATGAAATTCACAGACATGGATTCCCCAAACGACTCTTGGAAATTTCATGATACAACTTATAGGCGCACAACTCGAAGCAGAAAAAAATCACAGATTTTTTATCTGTTTTATTCATTGGGACACCTCCACTTTGGCAACTGTTGTATTTTTCTCCCTTCTCTCACATTGCTACACTTGACATTTCTAAAAAACACTTTGTGAGAGCATGGAGTCATCAAAGATGTCATAGTGTGTAAAAAACTCGCAAGACCACATACGCACATACAATAGTTATGAATGAAACAAAATCATTTCAAAAGACAACAAGAAAATATTAAAGTACAAGGGAAAGAATATCTTTGCATCATCGTCATCATTAGTATACAAACCAATAGTGTACACAAGTTCTTAGGAATTTGGAAAAGACTGTGGTGAGACGACCCTTGTATCCCTCAACTGTGCCGAAAGGTTTTAGCATTTGATGGGTAGACCCAGTGGGCTCTTATACCTTTATAGTTAAGAGAGAGTTGAGCAACCACATGGAATTCAGTTTCCTTCTGAGCTTGAAGCTCCATTTGCATCAAAATCCTCCATAGACTGGAGTCCTATTTGTCATGCACTTGCAATACACTGTTTGGCTCAAGACTCAAGGGTGCAGTGCCATGATCCAAAAGGGTTGTGATGACCATAAGAATTACCATGAGGTGACTGGAAATGGATCCCTCTATGTCTTGACGGAACTGAGTAGAGATCATTGCCTGCCCAAGGGCAGTGTTACGAGGGGGGAGGGGATACACGAATAGAAAAATTAAGGACATCAATTTCAGTGGTAGGATGTAATTTCCTGTGGGCAACAATGGTCCAGAAATGGAATGAGTTACTTAGCGTGACTCTAGCAACTTAGAAGAACAATTAGAAACATCAGGTTGAGCAGTAGAAAAAAACTAAACAGGAATCAAGCACCCACAAGAGATACAACTTTGGACGGGGAGGCATAAAGGGAAGGATTTCCTTTCAGAGAAGAAATTAGTAGGATGAAAACTGTGGATGAGGAAACATAGAGGGCACATCTTACACAGAAGAGGATGATGCAAATACAACGTAATGTAAGTGACATGTGTGCTATGGATTTCATAGTCATCATGGATGAGTGAATAGGAAACAGATGTAAACAAGAGAATCGATGAAAGTGAAATGTAGTGATGAATTATAGGGAGAAAACATCAGAGATGGAGCACAACAGTGAATAAGGGGTACCTTGTCTACATCACCTCCTCTAAGCTGATCATGAGCATTATGCGACATGTCATAGGTAAAACTACACAGATCACGGATTATATTTTTCAAAAAGATCATGCATAACAACACTAGTTGAAGTGACTCTGGCTCGAATCCAAAAACCATGATGCCTTGGAGTGAGATAGCATCCCAAAGAAGGGAAAGAGACAACCATGTATAGAGATTCTGCTAACAGGAATACCATCAACAAGCAAGGTACAGGCACTATTGACCCATGTTTGAGCAAGACGCAGATCAACACACCAGCCAGACTACCACTCAAAGGGGGAAAAGTGACGAGTTAAGGGAACATGAGGGGCATGGTTCTATAACCACATCATGTAGAGCATCCATTTGCAATTGACATACTTGAGAATGTCATACTTTGAAAGAAGAGTGTGACTTGTCAGGAAGAATCTGGTTCTAGGACCATCAACATGGGGTGTGTAGGGAGTGGAAGACATGCTGTGGGATTTTTTCAAGAGGGTGGTGTAGAACCAGATTGTACATGGTAAGCTCACCACTTTGGTATGGTTACGTTGACAGGCGTGGTGTTCTGGGACAGACCGGGTTTTTCTCAAGTACTGAGAGTGAATATTCTGGAAAAGAGGTAAAGCATACCAAAGTGGTGAGCTTATGTAACGTGTCAAGTCTCCAGCTCCTGCTCTGAAGTCGTCGTCGGAGTTCGCAGAATGGCGTTCTCAGTCTGCGTCAGGGGTTTACTCCCTTCGCAGGACTGAGAGGCAATCGTCATCAACGACCTAGAACAGGGAGACACGAATATTTCGAGTCTCCAGAGGCTCATTTCCGTTTTTAACTTTACCCCTGGTTTTGGGACCCAAAGAGGGGGTTTTTACCTCAACTCGTGCATTCGTACGAGTTTTCTGGTTTTGAAACTCATAGTTCATCCTAAGCAAACTCGATTTTCATTTTGACGTGTCGACGCAAAATCGTCGAGTGGGAGACACGATCAGCGATTTCTTGCCAACTCCTCTCGTGCACTCCCCTCGTTCCTCGTTCTCACCTCGCTCCCCCTATCCCTCGTCCTCACTTGCTTGCTTGCAAGGAGGGCAAAGGGGGGACGAGGGCACGAGGCCAAGAGGCCCTCGTGGCCCCTCAGCCACCGATCGGGCTGAGGCCGCGATCGGCGGCGGCTGGCCGGCTGGTGGCCTGTCGGTCGCCTGGCCGGCCGTCCAGCCGGCGGGCAGCAAGCTGGCTGGCAGCCAACAAAGTGCTGGCCGCCGGCCAGCCCTCGCTGATGCAAGGGGTGGTGCGCAACCACCCCTCGCTTTAGCGAGGAGGGAGGGCCAAACCGGCCCTCCCCCTACATTCCTCCCCACTTATCATGAACCGTCCCGGTTCATGAACAACAAACAGGATTGTTAGTCAGTGAGTCATCAACATTGTGAAAGAAAACTGAATAATTTCAATCACCAGCTAAACATGAACATGTGCATGGCACTTGGACCTAAGCTACAGCTTGTCGGTAAGCACGGCTAGCGGCCTCCCCCCTTTAGGCTGGAGCATCCGCGCGACAACCATGTTGGGCGTCCCCAATCTCCTATGATTGCAGTCAATGAATGCCGTCCTCCAAGAATGTTGTTCACTTTTTCTGTGTTTAGGTGATGCCCCCTGAAACAAGTGGATCCGTGCAAGCTGCCAGCTCGCTTGTGTACTCGTTGTCCACCCCTGTGGGCAACCGAGATTCAGGCTCCCATGAGTTATGTTCAAGTCCACACCCGGCAATATGAACAAGGTGTTCCCTAATAACCCGCAACCGGAGAGGACGCTCTTGGTGCTGGAGTAGGCAAACAACCTTGTATTGGCCATCGGCTGGACTGCCGGTGGTGGCTGAACGGTTCTCGCTGCCGTGTATGGAGCCAACAGGCTCACATGAAGCACGTCATGTATCTTCATACTCGATGGAAGCAACAATTGGTATGCCACTGGCCTGATACGTGCAACGATGGGAAACGACCCAATCCATTTTGGTAGAATTTTTTGTGCCCCTGGCGACTTAAGTCAAAGATTCTTAGTGGTAGGTAACACTTTGTCACCAATGTCAAACGAGACCTCACAGCGAATTTTGTCGGCATATGCCTTTTGTCGTTGCCGAGCAGCTTGAAGGTGACCCTTTGCCTCCTGTAATAAGGAGTTAATACGCTCAGCAAAGGCTTGAGCAGAAGGAACCTATCCTCCTGTACTCCCATTCTTCACCAATAAAGAGGGCACCACTAGATACCGACCACTGTTCAAAACAAACGGTGTGAACTGTCTAGAATTTTTCACCGAGTTATTCACTGCAAACTCTGCCGGTGCTAGGAGTTCGTCACACCCATTCATGGCAGGGTCCATGTACATGCGGGGCATTTGTTCCAGAGTGTAGTTCATGCGCTCTGTTTGTCCATCAGTTTGAAAGTGAAACGCTGTCGAAATCTGTGACTCGTTGACGAAGTACTCGTGCATCTTTTGCTAGAACTTACTAGCAAGTTTTTGATCTTGATCAAAAACAATGCGCAACGGCAAGCCATGGTACATTATGATATCCTCAAAGAAGAGACGAGCGGTCTCTTTTGCGTTCACGTCAGTGGCTAAAGGAGTGAAGTGTGTCATCTTCGTCAGAAGATCCACAACCACTAGTATTGCATCGTGGGCACGGGCCATGTCCGAAAGACCAGTAACAAAGTCCATGCTGATGCACTCCCATGGAGTCCTAGGAATGGGAAGCTATTAGAGGAGTTAAGGAGGCTTCCTTCCTACTAGCCTTATCTTGTACACATGGGTCGTATGTCATGCAATACTTACGGACATCAACACTCCATCCTGGCCACTAATAATGGTTCCAGAGTGCCTATCTGATCTTTTGAGGTCCCACATGACCTGCGACCGATGGGTCGTAGAACTGGGAGATAATCTTTACTCGAAGGTCACTCGAGTTTGGCACAACAACTTGTTCTCCGCACCAAAAGATTCCTGCGGCCTCCACCAATCTGTGCTCATCCAAATTTCGAGAGTCTTGAAACCAAGAATCCACACAGTATCCCATCCGGATCTTGTTTACAAAACCGTTGTAATGGATAATCTCTCATGGAGGTTGCCACAGAGGTTTTGGGGGATCTCGTGTTTGTAGTGTTGGTGTTGCAATGGCCATAAAAGACCCAACGACCTCGGTTGTTGCTTTAACTTCCACAGGGTGTCAGCTTAGTCGATCGGCCACATTGATGTATCCAGGCTAACATTTCCATGTGAATGAGAATCGGCTCAGGTATTGGCTCCAACGTGCCTGCCGTCTTGACAGGTTCGGTTGCGTTTGGAAAAAACACGAATGAGTTATGGTCGGTCACGACCATCACACCCCCTTCAGTACCCTCAAGGTAGCAACGCCATATCTTGAAAGTGTGTACTACTGCAAGGAGCTCTTGATCCCCAGTTGTGTATTGCGTTTCTGCGGGGATGAGCTTTCGGCTCTGGTACGCAACTGGGTAACCATTCTGCGTGAGGACGGCTCCTAGTCCTACTAGCAACACATCACATCGAACCTCCCATGGTTGCAATGGATCCGGAAGAGGTAGGACGGGCGCTGTGGATAGAAGCTCTTTAACTTTAAGAAAAACGTTCTCACAATCAGATGTCCATTCCTGGTGCATCTCTTTTTGCGTGAGCCTGGTTAGCACTGCTACCAGGGTCAAATACCCTTGCATAAACCGTCAAAAGTAGTTTGCAAGACCGAGGAAAGACCGAATCTGCCCAACATTTTCTGGGTGTGGCCAATCTACAATGGCTTGTCCAAGGCATTCAAGCTTATCTTGTGCAAACTTGCACTTGCTCCTTTCCGCATAGCACTTCTATTCCCGAAGTATTGCGAGGACTTCACGCAGATGTTCTTCTCGCTCTTCCATTGATTTGGAGAAAACCAAGATGTCTTCGAGGTAAACCGAGACAAAGTGACAGAGTTTCTTGGCAAAAGTTTGGTTGATTTATCCTTGGAAGGTTGGTGGGACATTTGTAAGCTCGAACCATAACACTCAAAACTGATAATGTCCCATGTGCATTTGAAATGCAGTTTTGGGCACATCGTCTTCTGTGATGCGGATTTGATGGTACCCTTGAGAAAAATCCAAGGACGAAAAAACTTTTTCCCCTTGGAGTTGGTCAAAAAGGTCCTCAATCCACGGTAAAGGGAATCCATTTTTCATCGTCACCTTGTTCAACACTTGGTAATCCATGCACATGCGTAAACCATAGTTTAATTTGTTCACAAAAAGGATCGATGCACCGTACGGTGAGCTTCTTGGCTTGATCCATCCTTTTGCAAGGTACTCTTTGATTTAGCGTTTGGCCTCTTGCCTTTCTGCTGGACTAAGGAAATACATGGGTCTGAAAGGAGGAGTCGCCTTCGGTTGTAGCGGAATCGTGTGGCCCATGTGTCTTTCTGGTGGAAGCCTAGCCGGTGGGTCTTGGAATGCATTCGAGAACTCCGTCAGTAGGGATTTGATCTCTTGTGATGTGTCTTCTTTTACATCATCCTCCACTTTCTGTAGCTGAGCCAAGAGGTATCAACAACCTTGTCAAATACGCCTCTTGACATGCCTGCGGCAATCACATGGTACCGTGCCACAAACTTTCCTGGATGTTTCCGTACTATCGATTTTTTTTCCTTGATACCACGTAAACTTTACACAAACACGTGACAGTCTCACTATAATGAATTTGATTGTTAATGATGACTCTTTCTATGTTGAAAGAGTATGTTCTTTTTATGTTGAAAGAGTCTGTTCATTTTTCATAAAAAATTGTGGTGTACCCTTAGTTGATGCGGCTCCCTTGAAGCATGATACACACACACCAAAAAAAAATGAGCGGGTTGTCCAATCCACACTTTCTGGAATAAAATAAAAGATAATGACGAAGCCCAATCTAACTTGAAAGAAGTTATCTTTACAGACAGAATGCATGCGGAAATGGATTGTTGCATTATCACTGATTTGCACAGTTAAGTCCGGGAAACCAACCTGATGAGGAGAAAGCACCTACCACCACCATTTGAATCCGGATGTAGTCGTGTGACTGTTTCTTCAGTTTTCTCCAATTTTATGTGGTATCCAATACTAGAATACTGCCACCAATGTTTTGTGGTAACATTTCCTACCAAAAATCTAGAGTTTCCTGTTTCCAGTGTGATCATCTCGTGACATGCATACACCCCATACGATACAATCCCAAGGACGAAAAGACAGAAAAGAGGAAATTCATTTCAATTAGACAAGAAACCAATGAGTGGGATAAGTCAATTTAACCATAATAGCTATGGTGCATGGATGGACTATCTGAAGAGGTTTCCACTCGGATCGCTGTCACTGCTATTGTAACTCTGGTAGTATCCGCCATCCTAGGAGGAAACCACGGTGCAAAGGATGGCCGTTGCAATTCTCCATAAATCTGCTGATGATGTTATTTCCTCTACTTCCACTGCAGTTATAGAGAGGGACATTGTGGTGGTAGAGGACGTGACCACTGCAGATGTCGCAGAGGAGATGGCGGCTGCTGTGGCAGCAGCTGTGGTAGCAATAGTAGGTTGTGTAGATGTACCTAATTATCATTGAGCTTATACTACACATCCTGGCCTGATCACAGCCACTGCTGCAGTGATCCGGCCTGCTGCTCTTTTTGCTTTCCCCCTTGAAGCATGGGTGTCTGAGGCAAAAGTGATGGGGACGGCTGTTGATGATCTTGCTGTCACATTATAACAACACATTCCAAAGTAGCTGTCATGCTGCTGCGGATGTATGGAATGCATCCAGACACAGTTTTATTTCAGCTGATCAAAAGACATCGATGGTGATTTCATGTTTTTTTTATTGCTCCTAGTGCTGAATGTTGCAATTACAACTATTGCTTTCCATAGAACTATGCATTCACCGAGAGGTGAAAAAACTGTTCGTCTTGCAACCACTGATAACATGGTTTCCAGTGCGGTAGAAGTGGCTGTATGAAGCAATGATTTTATCAACCACTGATTCTGATTCTCCGTGTATGTTTCTGTGTGTGTGTGTGTGTGTGTGTGTGTGTGTGTGTGTGTGTGTGTGTGTATGTGTGTGTGTGTGTGTGTACACACACACACACACACA
>SZWC01013369.1:34706-50525 GCA_023375785.1 Penium margaritaceum | reverse complement strand
GGGGGGGGGGGGGGTGATGTTGTGGTAGCCGCCGGTTGAGGCGGTGATTACGTCATCATACTGATTTCAGATGCATTTTTTGATTCCACCATTGTATTGTGAGTGAAAAAACGTGAAAAATTGACCCAAGAACCGGGTGATTCGTTGCAGAGACGAGAAAGATACGGCCGTGCAAAGGTGGGAGGCGCACCTCCTTGACACAGGAGACGGACCGGTTCGACCTCAAACACGGCGGAGCAATTCTCTCGTCCACTGCAGCCAAAGCGCCCCTAGGTGGATGCTTAACCAATGAGGCAAGGTTCATTGGGGTCCATGGGCGCTTTGGGATGACCGCTGGCATTGCATTCGCAAGCAAGGGCGCTTCGGGCGGCTGTGACCTCTGAAGGCGGTGCTGCCAGAGGCCGTCACACGTTGAGCACTCAAATGGCCATAACTTTGCCGTTTCTCCATGGATTGAGGTGTTCTTTGGTGCGATACAAAGCTCGCGGCATGTACTACATGATGCATGTGTTATTTGCATTTGTGCACCTCGATAAAGGACTTCGGAGCACCGAGCAGCTTTCGGCTGGCTCATAGGAGCTGGTACATAAGGAAGTCTAGGAGCTGTTCTAGGCATGCCAATCTTACCCAGAGACTCTGAACATTGCCTTGTATAGGCAATTCTAAATATTCATTCATTTTCCAAATATCCTTGTTATGCAAGCATCACTTTGCACACGTCCATTCGGTCCTACAAGTCTTCTGTAGTGCACCTTGGTGCAAATGCCACTGGGAGAGTTGCACGGTGGGAACCTCAGACACTAGCAGCGGTCTTGCTGCTAGGAGAGGGTGGCGCAATGTCTCAAGGGTTGGCCCACACACCAAGGGGTTATGGATTGGGTGGTTTATCCCAAGGGCTCGGTGTGTGACCGACACGCCGGACGCCCCTTAGTTCAAATATGGTATCAGAGCGCGTGGACGTTCGCTCTGCTTTGCGCGGACCGAAGTGAGGCAGCAGATCTGCCCCAACTGCGTTTGGCCAAAAAATGTTTAGTCACAACCGTAAGCATGGCAGCCACAGCATACGACCAGGCCTACCTCATGGAAGAGATCCGGCATGCTCTTGACAAATTGCGTCAAGAGAACCAGTACCTGCGAGCGGAGTGTGACTGCAGTCGCCGTTCGATAGAGTTTTTGAGTCACGTTATCAACGGCGGATGGATCACCATCAATCCAAAAAAGGTGGCAGTAGTTGCTGATTGGCTGACGCTGACCAACGTCTCAGACGTTCAAGTATTTCTCAACTTCTGCAATAGCTACCGGCGCTTGGTACTGTGTTACTCCCGAGTGTTACTCAACCTCTCCGATCTCACTCAAAAAGAAAACGAGCGGCGGTGGGGAGACAACAATCAAGTAGCGTTCACCGCTTTGCTTAAAGCTATAAACTCGATGTCAACCCTACTGTTATCTGATCAAACAGTCGACTCCGTCATGGCTACGGTTGCCTCTGATCAAGCCACCGGCACGGTCTTACAAGATCATGGCAACGGAGAGCAACCGCTCGCATACATGTCGCGAACACTGCGATGACTTGAACTCAACTATGTTGTACACAAGGAGATGCTGACAGTCGGACACACATTGAGGACGTGGCGGTGCTATCTTGAATGCCGTCGATGCGTTGTATGCGCCGACCATCATGCGCTAAAACATCTGAAGACAAAGCCAAACCTCATTTGATGTCAAACCCGATGGATGGAAGTTCATCGAATCCGGGTTCAACTACAACACTGAGTTTTGGCCGGGCAGAATCAAACCAGAAGATGCACTTAGCCGCCGACTAGATCTCATGGCTGAGGCAGCAACACCACAACAACAACGAGATCCATACCTCAAGTAGTTGTTCACACAAGGCTACGACCAGCATGGTGGATACGACAAGATAGAGTTTTGGTACGACGCACCCTATTTGCAGCGATGATTCACTCACCATGTGGTCGTTCCTTTGAATGATGAACTCTACTACATGCTGTTAGAAGAATGCCATTGCATCGGTCCAGGTGGAAACTTTGGAGAGGACAATGCATTGAGGAAGCTAGCAAAACGCTACTGGTGGGACAAGGTGCAGACCGACGTGGCAAACTCTTGTAAATTGTGCGACACGTGTCAACGACAAAAATCCCGTCGCATGAGGCCAGCCTCACTTCGGCAACCGCTCCTCATTCGAACGGAAATGTGGAACAATATCTCCATATCTTTTGTTACAGGATTACCCAGTCACACCCGAGGGATATGACGCAATCCTTGTGGTCGTCAACAGGTTTTCTAGACTGTCTCACTTTATTCTGAGGACGACCACCGTCATCAGCAAAGGAACAGCACGGCTATTCCTAAAGAACATTGTACGGCTACAAGGCGTACCAAGGACCATCACGAGCAAGAGGGATGGTCAATTGACCAACCGTTTCTGGAGCAAAACGATGACTCGTTACGAAAGTCGGATCTAGATTTAAACGACATTCCACCCACAAACCGACGACCAAACAGCACGGACCAATCAAACGTTTGAACAACTTCTCCAAACATTATAGGAACCTCAAGGGATGGATTAGGCACAAAACCCCCAACCACTGATATCTCATGCAATTTCATGATCTCCACTGCAACGGGTACAATTCCGTTCAAAGTGGTGTATGGCAAACTTCTTGGCACAACAGCCAGACTACGTAGCCAAAGCAACATTTCCATAGTTGATGTTCAACGCCGTGACGTCTCCACCATTTGGGAGAAACACGGTAGACACTCGTGAAGACACAAGTAGCGATGAAATGAGTACCAGACCGTCATTGCAGTGACGATGTGTTTGTCCCGGGCAACAAAGTCCTCTTCCGTTTGGCCAATATCAAACTCCACGAAGCCGACTGTTCGAAGTACAAACCCCGATGTTTGGTCTCGTTTGAGATCGAGCGCATGAAAACCCCCTTGGTTGCGCAACTCAAACCCCCTAACATTATGCAAGTTCAGCCAGCGTTCCATGTTAGCAGACTCAAGCACTAGCGAGACCTTGGAGATGACTTCCCAAGCAAGGATGTGCCTCCCCCTCCACCTTTACAAGTAGACAAGGACACAGAATAAATCATCGAGGACATCCTTGGCCATCAACGACATGGCAAAATGACATAACATCTTGTCACGTGGTATGGCTATGACGTTGCACTTTAAAGCTGGGAACCCTATGAAAACCTTTGCGACATTGATAATTTGATTGAAGGATTCTACTGGTTGCTGATATGTGTGACTTTGTCACGTACTGGCCTCTGGCCTTGTTGCAGACTCACCTCACGATGCAGGTGACTGACCAGAGACAGACGGCTCCTTTGATGACCTCATTGTGGTTACCTGGCTGCACGACTATACACGCTTGAAGTTATGTGGCCACAAACCACGTCCTGATTCTCACTTGCAGCAGACTCGTGCTTGATGCTGTTGCTTGCCGAGTTGGGTGCACACCCACAACTTATTACTTTCTGAATTCTTGACAGGCTTGACATGATTTGTTCATTGTGGACAGGTGGTTCGGTCACCTACAGCTCGAGGGCAGCGAGCGAGAGCGAGCTCGCTGCCCGTCACTAAACACCTCGTACGGCTTTGTCTCCATTGTATTGTTCCATCTTCTAAGTCTCGTCAAGCATTCCATGGACCTCCTTGACACCTTGCACCTGCGTACTGTGTCTTGGTAGTCCAGCAGGCTTGCCTGCTGGAGGCTACTGTGTCTTGGTAGTCCAGCAGGCTTGCCTACATTGGCTCCATCCGTCAGCTGTGGATCTCACCACAGCTGACTGTCGCAAAAGTTCATCTCAGCACCCATCAAGTGTAGTGAAACATAGCAGGGACCCGGCCCGCTGCCACATTCCCGGCAGGAGCCGATCGTGCGACTTCAACAGCAACCAAGGCCCGCAGCACCCAAGGCTCGTAGTAGCCGAGACACGCAGCAGCTGAGGCCCTAAGCAGCCGAGGCCCGTAGTAGCTGCTGCTCTTCACAGCCAAGGCTTGCAACAGCTTAGGCCTGCAAGAACTTTGGCCCTCAGCAGCTGCTGCTCTTCACATCCAAGGCTCGCAACAGTTAAGGCCAATTGCAGCTATTGCTTGTAGCAGCCGAGGCTTGCAGCAGCTCTCCACAGCTAAATGTGCAACAGCAGCAGCACCCGCAGCCGAAACTACTGCACCCTCTTAGCCGCAGCAATAGCACAACCTTGGTGGTGCCATCCGCCACGCTAGCTCACCTTGAGACATCGGGCGTGGCTACAACACGTGAGCGTAGTCAGGATTGCTCTGCACACCAACATCATCGCGAGCTGCACGACGCCAAGGTCACTGCACCGTCGTCGTCAAGTGCGGCACACGTTCCAATAAGCCCCTCACATCCCTATACTCTTTGGGGGGTTCAGTAGCACACCGCCCCTGAGGCGGACGTCACTGCAGTAAGCTTGTGCGCTCTCCTGCACGAGGACGTTGTTCACCTCTCGCTTACTCTCACATGTGCTACCACAGTGGTGATCGATGCTGCTACTGCAACTTCCACCACATTTTCCGTTGCAGCTCGCGCGTCTCGCGCTCCGGCCTCCACTTCGACAGAACGGGCAACATAGTCGTATATAGAGGCAGCAGTTGTAGCAGGTCCTAATGCAGCAGCAGCTGCAGATCTTGGCACACAGATTTCTGCAACTACTTCTTTTGTTGCCTCTACAACAGCCATTACAGCAACTGCTATCTCCTCCATCGCGTCTGCACCTCCACAGCCATCATTGTCATAGTAGCTGCTTCTGCACCATCAGCCGTCACCAACCTCATTGCAGATGCTGTTGCCATCGCTACTGCCCTCTCTACTGTAGGGGCAGCTCTTTCCACCAGTGCTCTTACCCTAGTGGTCCCAGCTGCTTCCACAGTGTCTGTTCTCTCTGCTGCTACAACTATCGCTGTTCCTCCACTTCTTGCTCTTCTTCACGCCCCCTCACCTCCTTCTAGTGAGTGAGGGCTGTCCGTCCACCTGCCTATCCTACTGGTTCTCTGCCTCTCCCTTTTGCGTGGTGGCTTGTGTGTCTGATCGGGGTTAGGTTGCCTTGCAGCACAGATCCCACGTGCCTTGGGCATCCCAGTTTTCCCATGCCCAATGAGGCTGGGGAAACTCTGCCAAAATTTTTCAGGCAGGTCCTCATCGACATCACCATGCCTGGTGAGGACGAGTCAGTCATCACTGACCTGCAGCATAAGCTAAACCTCGCTCGCGAGGCTTAGCGCGAGGCTGAAGATCACCTTAAGGTCGTGAATGATAATCGCACGGCCTATGCTGATGAGGTCGCCGCCATTGTGCTGAAGCATCTCCATGCCGTGTCAGTCCCATTTGCTTCTGGCACTGCTAGAACCAGTGATGCTACTGCATCCACCCCATCCGCTGCACATAGCACTGCCCCTTCATCTGTCACAAACCTCGCTGCTGTCCCTCGCCAGCATGACTTCTTCTCCCAACCTCCAGCCCTGGCGCATGGCCTTGCCTTCTTGTCTTGGGAGACTCGCTTTAGCACTTGGGCTCACGGAGAACGTTTCTGGGAGTACTACTTCCCAGCAGTCGACCCTTTCACCCCTGATGCCACCGAATCTACGCGCGCCATCCATGCACTTATTGATGCTGTGTGAGAAACCTTCGTCGATGATGTCGGCACTTACAATGCTGACCCTGCTGTACAGCGTCTGGCTGACCTAGTCGGTGCTTACACCATGCTGCTTTGTTGCAATACGGTCACTGGTCAGGCAGCTCCAAGTGCACTCATTGTCCAATTCAACATGCTTCTAATACCTGCGGATGAAACGGCTGATGCTTATTGGGCTCGCGATGTCAAACTACGTTGCGAGCTTGACAAGGCTGTCCCTGGGCAATTGTCTGATGTCCATACCATGGTGAACGGGTTGATCCCCGAACTGTCCGATCTTCTTCGTGACATCAAGGCTTGTGAGCTGTAGCGTATTGCCTCTCATCCATTACCTCCCGCATCGCCGCTTGGTGTGGGTGCGCTCTAGGACTTCACAGCTAAGCATCTTGCTGCCTGGTGGGCCAGCCTCTAGAACAAACGCCTGCACCACAAAGCAGTGGCCGGCGTGGCTGCTATTACCACTAACTCCTCTTCTCCCTCTCCTACCTCTTCATCAGCCTCCACCACCTCCTCTTCACCTTCCACCTCTACGGCCGCAGCTCTTGCCTCACAAGGCCATGGTCATGGACACGGTCGTGGACGGGGCAGGGGGGGGGACCAAGGACAAACCTCCATCTCGTGTTCTTGGTAAGGTGGTCTACTGGAGCTGCAGATCCTACGAGCATTCTGCTCGTTTGTGCCCCACACCCCCTGATGACCTCCGCCTTGCACGCGCCATGCGTGCACACTGGGCGCACACTGGCAGCTCCTCCTGTTAATCCACCACCAGCTCCAGCTCCAGCTCCAGTTCCAGCACCACTTCCCGTTGGTCCACCTGCTCCTTTGCTCAAGTATACTCCATCGCTGGTGTTTCGCCCGCTCTGTTGGTCCCGTACCCCTGGGGATGGCCGCCATATGGCAGCCAGGACACAGCGGGCGTCGATGGCCTTACGACCAGGCAACAGATCGACCAGCTCATATATAACATGATTGTCTAGGGCTCTGAGCTCATCCAGCATCGCAGCCTCCCATTGTTGTGTGTCTGGTGCCGTGCGTGCCTGTTGCACTGTGCTCGGATCAGGGGACGTGGGTGTGGAGGCAACTGTTGCATGGCACTTAGCGATGCTGCCAAGAATGGCAGCATCAAGAGCGTGCTCATGTTCCGTCCGGAGCAGTGTGTAGCCGAGGGCTGATCTAGGGTGGACAACCCCTATCGCCAAGCCCAGGGCATCCATGCCGGCTGGCAAAGTTGGTGATCTCGCAGGTTGGGACTGAGAACGACGGACGGAGGGCACAGAGACACTAAAGGAGCACGTGGGAAGTGCGCGAAGATGCCCACCATGGACAAATGGAGAGACAGGTGCCAGACGGGGAGGGTCTCCGGACAACGGCGAGTTAAGAAGAGAATGAGTGGGTATGACAGTGGACAGACTGGATGGGGCCGCAGAGGAGTGTGCAGGGGACAAGGACAGTGATTGGGCACATGATGCAAATGCTCGCAGTCGCACTGGCTATTTCTTTCTTGTCGGTGGGACACCCATCTCGTGGAAAACTTGCAAGCAGGGTTGTGTCAGACGTAGCTGTAGTGAGGCCGAACATGTTGCGCTTGGTGTAGGCACCTATAAGAGTGTGTAGCGGGAGGGCCGGTTCGGCCCTCCCTCCTCGCTGATGCGAGGGGTGGTTGCGCACCACCCCTCGCGTCAGCGAGGGCTGGCCGGCGGCCAGCAGTTCGCTGGCCGTCGGCCAGCTCGCTGCCGGCCGGCTGGACGGCCGGCGGCCGGCCAAGCGACCGGCCGGCCACCGGCCGGCCAGCCGCCAGCCGCCGATCGCGGCCTCAGCCGGATCGGCGGCTGAGAGGCCACGAGGGCCTCGAGTGCGAGGCCTCGTGGCCTCGTGCCCTCGTCCCCCCTCGCCCTCCTTGCAAAATGAGCAAGAGAGGACAAGGGATAGGGGGAGCGAGGGTGAGGACAAAATGCCTGGCGCGAAATCGCCAGCGTGCCTCGCACGCGACGATTTCGCGCCAGAACGACAAAACGAAACTCAAAGTTCATTTATGACAAACTTCGACGTAAAACAAACGGAATAACTCGTGCGAACACACGAGTTCGAGGTAAAAACCCCTGGTTTGGGTCCCAAAACCAGGGGTTTGGTTAAAAACGGAAATGGGCCTCCGGAGACTCGAAATATTTGAGTCTCCCTGCTCTGGGTCGTTGATGACGATTCCCCCTCAGTCTTGCGAAGGGGGTAAACCCCTGACGCGGACTGAGAACGCCATTCTGCGAACTCCGAC
This sequence comes from Penium margaritaceum, assembly GCA_023375785.1. Taxonomy (NCBI): domain Eukaryota; kingdom Viridiplantae; phylum Streptophyta; class Zygnematophyceae; order Desmidiales; family Peniaceae; genus Penium; species Penium margaritaceum. The sequence continues at coordinate 42,569 of SZWC01013369.1, read as the reverse complement.
GACGACTTTAGAGCAGGAGCTGGAGATCCGGCCCGTTACAGTGGTTCTCAGAGCGAGACGACCCTCGCGACCAAGGGTTCGACGGAAACGGCGGCTACGACATAGATAAAACGCCGCCGGCAGCTGCAAGCAGTAGCAGAAACGCCAGAATGGACTACGGCGTCTACACTTCATGGATTGAAGCGCCGTAAAGTGCGTTAGAGAGCTTGAAAAAAGCTCTACTTTGTGGAGACCTTTACTTCTAGCCTCTCTTCACTTCCAGGGGGCTAAGAAGATTTTTGTGGGGCGGGTTGGGGAGTTCCCACCCTCTAAAACCACAAAATCCACCTCATTTTGAAGGCTCCTTCAAAACCCCTTCATCCAAAAATTGGGACAGCGCCCCTTCCCAAGCTTAAGGACTCTCACGGCCTGAGAGAACCCTAAAAAAGAAGGTGGGAGACACCTTGGGGATTTTTGGCGGCTCCCCCAATGTTGCCGGCTCAAGGAGGACGCCGCCAAGGGGCGCGAGACGTGACAAGAAGACGCAAGAAGAGACCAAGGAAGACCAGAAGAGAAGAAGACAAGAAGACAAGAAGAAAAGTAGTCTTTTTGTTCTTGAATTTGTACTTGTTCGCCTTCTTGTTCTTTAGCTTAGTTTTGTGAGCGGTACTCACACTCCTTGTCACTCCCTTGTATTATGATTTTCTGTTTTCCTAGATCCTAGTTGCTACCAAGTGTCGTGAGTCACGGCTTAGGAGGACTAGTTTCTAAACCCACGACCTTGTGCCGACATGGCGGCCTAGGAAAATAGAAGTTTAAATTGAACTTGCCTCACCGATCGTGAGAGCAACGTCTTAGGAGGCGATTCCTCGTTGTGGGGTGATCCTCACAACAACTTTCGCGTGCTGGTTGCACGAGCGACGGGATGGCAAGTGCCGGACCGTCTAAGACCAACAAGGGCAAGGTGGTGACGGCGTCACCACGAGCTCTCGGCGGACTCCAAGTTTTGGGAGCCACCGCTGCGAGCACGGTTGCCAACCCAAAGGCAACCGTGCCGCCAATGGCAACCCTACCGCCTAAGGCAACCGACGCCAACCTCGGCGATACTGAGAAGCGTGCGGAGGCCGCAAAGGTGCTCGACGAGCACGTCGACGTGCACATGGGCGACCCCCATGCGACGGACGATGCGATGGAGGAGCATTTCGGAGGTGGACCCCGTCGAAGAGCACGATGTCGACGATGGCGAAGGCGACGAGGATCGCGACCATCGCCATCGTCGTGCGACGAACTCGAGCCGATTGCTCGAGAAGGGCAAGACGCTCGTCGCATCGCCTGAAGCTGCCGACGGCAGCGAGACTGCCGAAAGCAGCAAGGGCGTTGAAAGCAGCCACACGGGAAGTTCCCGCCAGAACGAGCCGGACGACGTTACCGCGAAGGCAATTCGCGATGACCGTTGTAGGCTCGCGGAGTTTGCTGCCGAGGCCGCAGGCCGACTCAAGATCACCACCGGTGGTGGAGATACGGCACCACTCGGAGGAATGGAGGCGGATCCTCCTTCCTACGATGCGGCCGCAATGAGGCAAGGCAGCTCCCACTCGAGCGTCGTCGCCAACGACAGTCTCCTCCGAAAGGTGGGGCTCCTTGGAGGCGTGTACGCGAACCGTACCCTCTTGCAGTGGATAAGGGTGCACGGACAACGCGAGGCCTTGGAGGCCATCGCTGATGCTCTGACGACATCAGAGCTCAAGTTCGCGTTCGCCAACCTGCTGGCCCACGTCAGGCAGAGCATCACGGACCTTGACCGTGATCGCCAGCTGTAGCACCTCGCCGCCCATGAGGCAAGCCACCGATGCAACGACCTCGACAAGGCGTTGTAGAGCGTGACCCAGGTGCGGATACAGTAGCAAGTGCAGCGTGCCGCAGCTGCGGAGGCCACTGCCGGCGACAGCGATGACTTGCCTACCTCGACGACTTCGGGGTCGGTCATGAACACGTCCTTCCTCCACAGTGTGGAGATCTTCCGGAAGGGCGTGAAGCTGACCGACTGGCTGAACCGCATGGAGCACGTCCTACGTGTCCACAAGGCGCCACTCGGTCAGTGGGGCGACCTTGCCACAACGCGGCTTGAAGACAAACTCTTCAAGCACGTGGTCAAGGAGTGGACTGCGTAGTAGCCGCACCTCGAGTGGCAGCCCATGCCGTGGGAGGCCTTCTGCGCGATTATGCTCAAGAAGTGCACCCAACGTGAGGAGACGCAGCACGCCTTCCACAAGATCAAGGACTTTAGGCAGCTGGGTAGCTCGCTCGAATCCTACTTGAGCGAGTTCACTGCACTCGTGGAGGAAGCCGAAAGCTTCACCGAGGGCAATGGCACTCAGACGTTCAAGTACCCGGAGTGCATGCTGCTGGAGTACTTGCGTGATGGTCTCACCAGCGAGAAGCTGAAGGACAAGATCACCACGACAGCCACTGGCCAAGCTTGGACAAGCTGGAGGGCGTTGCGCGACTACATGAGCGAAGTGTATTCGGCGAACCCGAAACACTACTCTGATGCACGGCCGAACGCGCGTGCACATCAAGGGCGCGACATGCGCGTGGACGCTGTAGGGGCTGGTGGGCCACCCGGACAGCGAGGCGGGGCCAAGGACAAGCAGCCTACAAACCCTCCAGCCAAGAAGGCTGGTGGACACAAGGGTCCCCACAACAAGCACGACCGCGAGAATGACGAGCTGCAGGCGGCGCGTGAGCGTCGCAACGTATCCTTCCGCGAAGGACTCTGCCACAACTGCATGCAGCCGGGCCACTTTAGGGCTCAGTGCCCTGAGGCTGCTGGTGGTGGACCAGAGGCCGCGGCGCTAGCTGCAGCAGCAGCACCTCGTGGGGATGGTGCAGCAGGAGGCCGCGGACAAGGCCGTGGACAGGGTCGCGGTCGCGGCAATGGGCCTGGCCGTGGTAACGGACAGGGCCGTGGGACGGGTTTTCCCCACCCCTGAGTGACGTCAGTGGGGACCACTGAGGGGTAAAAGTGGATCACGAGTGTGAGTTCATGTTTTCAGAAGAGGATTTTAAACAATTTGAGTTTATGACGAGTTCAAATTTCTCTGTTGTATTCTCCCGTCTCATTGAACCTCATTCTGCATCACCAGACGAGATGCATGACCGAACCTGCTTCGTGGTGGCGACACCAACCATTGTGCAAGAGTTGTGTAACACGGTGATTGAAACAAACGCCCTCAAAGCGATGAGTTCAATCACATTTGCAGTACCTTTAGTCGACGATTTTGACCCAGTGAAATTTAAAGACTGGAAGGTGCTGGCCGAATTCACACGTGCCCACAAGATGTGGACTCGAGTGGGTGAATCATGGGATTTGCGACGCCCGTTGTACAGATTCCGTGTTTATCACAAACTCGGCTTACCGTCGTCAAGTCTGTTCACTCGGAAGAGTGGAGGCAACATGACGATGCAGTTCAAAGGACACCTAGCTGGTGCTCCCGTGAACGTACTGGCTGACACTGGAGGGGACGACTCTTTTGTTAGCCTTGGCTTTACCCGACAGATTGGCCTGAAGTACGAGCCATCGAATGGCGCAGTTGTTGTCGGTGAAAACCGTACGGTACCCGTGATCAGTACTTGTAAAGCGAAAATTTGTATTCAAGGGTACACACAGAGTGTCACGTTGAAGGTACTCAACCTTCTTGACCCGTTCGACGTGGTGCTAGGCGATCCCTGGCTTCGTGACAACAAGGCTCTAATGTGCTTTGAATCAAAGCGTTTGATCCTCCGGAAAGGACAACGCCGCTTTACGTTGATTCCGAGTACGGATTTATCACCGACCCGACTCAAAGTCCATGCCAGCTTGTCTGCAATGCCGGTCAAGAGACGTATTCGACAAGGTTGTCGATACTTCTTGGCTCAGCTGCAGAAAGTGGAGGACGACGTGACGGAAGACACACCACAAGAGATCAGATCTCTATTGGCGGAGTTTTTGGATGTATTCCAAGACCCACCGGCTGGGCTTCCACCAGAAAGACACATGGGCCACATGATTCTGCTGCAACCGGAGGCGACTCCTCCGTTCAGACCCATGTATCGCCTTAGTCCAGCAGAAAGGCGAGAGGCTGAACGCCAAATCAAAGAGTACCTTGCAAAAGGATGGATCGAGCCAAGTAGCTCGCCGTACNGTGCGCCGATCCTTTTTGTGAACAAAAAGGACGGTGGTTTACGCATGTGCGTGGATTACCGGGCGTTGAACAAGCTGACGGTGAAAAATCGATTCCCCTTACCGCGGATTGAGGACCTTTTTGACCAACTCCAAGGTGCAAAAGTGTTTTCGTCCTTGGATTTGTCTCAAGGGTACCATCAAATCCGCATCACGGAAGATGATGTGCCCAAAACCGCGTTCCGAACGCACATGGGACACTATCAGTTCCGAGTGTTATGCTTCGGGCTGACAAATGCCCCGGCAACCTTCCAAGGAGAAATGAACCGAACGTTCGCCAAGCAACTCGGACAGTTTGTCTTGGTTTACCTGGATGATATCCTCATTTTGTCCAAATCAATGGAAGAGCACATAGAACATCTTCGCGAAGTTCTCGCAATCCTTCGGGAACAGAAGTTCTATGCGAAAGTGAGCAAGTGCAAGTTTGCACAAGATGAGCTCGAATACCTTGGACATATCACCGGCAAGGACGGCATCCGCGTCGACCCACGAAAGGTCCAAGCCGTTGTGGACTGGCCACGCCCCGAAAATGTTGGGCAGATTCGGTCTTTCCTTGGCCTTGCAAACTACTTTTGACGGTTTATGCAAGGGTATTCGACCCTGGTAGCACCGCCAACCAGGCTCACGTGAAAAGACGTGCGTTGGGAATGGACATCTGATTGCGAGAACGCTTTTCTCAAAGTCAAAGAGCTTCTCTCCACGGCGCCCGTCCTAGCTCTTCCGGATCCATCGCAACCGTGGGAGGTTCGATGTGATGCGTCGGTAGTTGGACTTGGAGCCGTCCTCATGCAGAACGGTCACCCAGTTGCGTATGAGAGCCGGAAGCTCATACCCGCGGAAACGCGGTACACGACTGGGGATCAAGAGCTCCTTGCGGTAGTACACGCTTTCAAGATGTGGCGTTGCTACCTTGAGGGTGCTGAAGGGGGTGTGACGGTCGTGACCGACCATAATCCATTGGTGTTTTTCCAAACGCAACCGAACCTGTCAAGACGACAGGCGCGTTGGAGCGAATACCNAGAAGCCTGCTGGACTCCTCCAGCAGCTTCCCATTCCTGGGACTCCATGGGAGTGCGTCAGCATGGACTTCATTACTGGTCTTCCGGACACGGCCCGTGGCCACGATGCAATACTAGTGGTTGTGGATCTTCTGACGAAGATGACACATTTCATTCCTACAACCACTGACGTCAACGCAGAGGAGACCGCTCGTCTCTTCTTTGAGGGTGTCGTAAAGTACCACGGCTTGCCGTTGCGCATTATCTCCGATCGAGATCGAAAATTTGCTAGTAAGTTCTGGCAAAAGATGCACGAGTACTTCGGTAGCGAGTCGCAAATGTCGACAGCGTTTCACCCTCAAACGGATGGACAAACAGAGCGCATGAATCGCACTCTGGAGCAGATGCTCCGCATGTACGTGGACCATGCCATGCATGATTGGGACGAATTCCTAGTACCGGCAGAGTTTGCGGTGAACAACCCGGTGAACGAGTCCACGCAGTTCACACCGTTCGTGTTGAACAATGGTCGGCATCCAGTGGTACCCTCTTCATTGGTGAAGAGTGGGAGTACAGGAGGGCAGGTCCCTTCTGCTCAAGCCTTTGCCGAGCGCATCGACTCCTTGTTACAGGAGGGAAAGGGTCACCTTCAAGCAGCTCGGCAGCGACAAAAGGCATATGCCGACAAAGGTCGCCGGGAGGTGTCGTTTGACATCGGTGACAAAGTGCTGCTTAGCACTAAAAACCTTCGGTTGAAGTCGCCAGGGGCAAGAAAACTTCTACCGAAGTGGATTGGGCCGTTTCCCATTGTGGCACGTATCAGGCCAGTGGCATACCGATTGCTACTTCCGCCGAGTATGAAGATACATGACGTGTTTCATGTGAGCCTGCTGGCTCCATACACGGCAGAAGGAACCGTTCAGCCACCGCCAGAAGTCCTGGCTGCCGACGGCCAAAACGAGGTCCTTCGCCTACTCCAGCACCGAGAGCGTACTCTTCGGTCGCGCGTTGTCAGGGAGTACCTCGTCCATTGGGCCGGTTGTGGACCTGAACATAATTCATGGGAGCCCGAATTTCAGTTGCCCACAGGGGTTGTCAACGAGTACTGGGCAAGCTTGCAGCTCGCACAGATCGACGCGTGGCAGGAGGTACCACCTGAACGCGGGAAAAGTGAACAACATTCCCACAGGGTAGCATTCATGGACAGCGACCATAGGAGGTTGGGGACGCCCAACATGGTTGTCGCGCGGACGCTCCAGCCTAAGGGGGGGAGGGCGCTAGCCGTGCTGACCTACAAGCTGCAGCTTAGGTCTACGTACCATGCACGTGTTCATGTTTAGCTGGTGATTGAATTTATTAACTTTCTTTCACAATGTTGATGACTCACTGACTGACAATCCTACTTGTTGTTCATGAACCGGGACGGTTCATACTAAGTGGGGAGGAGTGTAGCGGGAGGGCCGGTTCGACCCTCCCTCCTCGCTGATGCGAGGGGTGGTTGCGCACCACCCCTCGCGTCAGCGAGGGCTGGCAGGCGGCCAGCAGTTCGCTGGCCGTCGGCCAGCTCGCTGCCGGCCGGTTGGACGGCCGGCGGCCGGCCAAGCGACCGGCCGGCCACCGGCCGGCCAACCGCCAGCCGCCGATCGCGGCCTCAGCCGGATCGGCGGCTGAGAGGCCACGAGGGCCTCGAGGGCGAGGCCTCGCGGCCTCGTGCCCTCGTCCCCCCTCGCCCTCCTTGCAAAACGAGCGAGAGAGGACGAGGGATAGGGGGAGCGAGGGTGAGGACAAAATGCCTGGCGCAAAATCGCCAGCGTGCCTCGCACGCGACGATTTCGCGCCAGAACGACAAAATGAAACTCGAAGTTTGTTTATGACGAACTTCGACGTAAAACAAATGGAATAACTCGTGCAAACACACGAGTTCGAGGTAAAAACTCCCAATTTGGGTCCCAAAACCAGGGGTTTGGTTAAAAAACGGAAATGGGCCTCCGGAGACTCGAAACATTCGAGTCTCCCTGCTCTGGGTCGTTGATGACGATTGCCCCTCAGTCTTGCGAAGGGGGTAAACCCTGGACGCGGACTGAGAACGCCATTCTGCGAACTCCGACAACGACTTCAGAGCAGGAGGTGGAGATCCGGCCCGTTACAGAGTGTTTGGATGTGTCGCTTGTTGCAGCATTTGTGTGTTCCTATCCACTACATCACTTTGCGTTGTGACAATAAAAGCACGAAAGCTGTCGCTGAGCATGATGGAATGCATCACACTCGCACGAGGCATATCAATGTGGAACAAAGTTTTTGTTGTGATTTGTGCCGTTCCTGTACAGTTTACTGTGACCACTCGGCCGTGTCCATACTCGTGCAGATCCCTGAGGCAGGCGGCCCTGGTGACACCGGCGTGACGACACGCGGCGGACTACCCGTCCGGAGCTGACCGACCACTGTCCCAGAGCCCCAGATGTCACCGGGACTTCTTGTTGTGTCTTCTACGTCTTGCAGGCGCCTTTCGGCGGACTGGCCATGAGGCCCATTTGCATGTTTTTGCATTGTATACTCGCTGTCAGTCGATGGATGCATGCATGTGACCAGTCGTTGCGTGCGTCTTTTGATTCTGCACGTCTAGGTTCAGACGGCGTAGGATTCTGACATGTGTGCGCAGAGTTA
>SZWC01013368.1:39250-53416 GCA_023375785.1 Penium margaritaceum | reverse complement strand
TGATTCTGACCGGTGTGTTTCTGACCACTGTGTTTTTGACCAGTGTCTTTCTATCCTGTGTTTCAGACCAGTGTGTTTCTGACCACTGTGTTTCTGATCACTGTGTTTCTGACCACTATGTTTCTGACCACTGTGTTTATGAGCAGTCTGTTTCTGGCCAGTGTTTTTCTGAACAGTGTGTTTCTGACCACTGTGTTTCGGACCAGTGTGTTTCTGACCACTGTGTTTCTGACCAGTGTGTTTCTGACCACTGTGCTTCTGACCACAGTGTCGGACCAGTGTGTTTCTGACCACTGTGTTTCTCACCGGTGTGCTTCTGACAACTGTGTTTCTGACCACGTTGTTTCTGACGACTGTGTTTCTGACCCGTGTGTTTCTGACCACAGTGTTTCTGACCAGTGTGTTTTTTACCAGTGTGTTTCTGACCACCATGTTTCTGACCAGTGTGTTTCTGACAACTCTAATTCTGACCACTGTCTTCGTAACCAGTGTGTTTCTGACCACTGTGTTTCTGACCACTGTGTTTCTGACCACTATGTTTCTTACCAGTGTGCTTCAGACCAGTTTGTTTCTGACCACTGTGTTTCTGACCACTGTGTTTCAGACCACTGTGTTTGTGACCATTGTGTTTCTGACCAGTGTGTTTCTGACCAGTGTGTTTCTGACCACTTTGTTTCTGACCACTGTGTTTCTGACCACTGTGTTTCTGACCACTGTGTTTCTGACCAGGGTGTTTCTGACCAGTGTGTTTCTGACCAGTGTGTTTCTGACCAGGGTGTTTCTGACCAGTGTGTTTCTGACCACTGTGTTTATGACCAGTGTGTTTCTGACCACTGTGTTTCTTACCAATGTGTTTCTAACCACTTTGTTCCTGACCACAGTGTTTCTGACCAGTGTGTTTCTGACCACTGTGTTTCCGACCAGGGTGTTTCTAAACACTGTGTTTCTGACCACTGTCTTTCTGACCAGTGTATATCTAAGCACTGTCTTTCTGCCCGGTGTGTTTCTGACCAGTGTGTTTTTGACCAGTGTGTTTCTGACCAGTGTGTTTCTGACCACTGTGTTTCTGACCACTGTGTTTCTTACCACTGTGTTTCCGAACAGTGTTTTTCTGCCTACTGTGTTTATCAACAGTTTGTTTCTGACCACTTTGTTTCTAACCAGTGTGTTTCTCACCACTGTGTTTCTGACCAGTGTGTTTCTGACCACTGTATTTCTGACCACAGTGTTTCTGACCAGTGTGTTTCTGACCACTGTGTTTGTGACCGGTGTGTTTCTGACCACTGTGTTTCTGACCAGTGTGTTTCTGACCACTTTGTTTCTAACCAGTGTGTTTCTCACCACTGTGTTTCTGACCAGTGTGTTTCTGACCACTGTATTTCTGACCACAGTGTTTCTGACCAGTGTGTTTCTGACCACTGTGTTTGTGACCGGTGTGTTTCAGACCACTGTGTTTCTGACCACTGTGTTTCTTACCACTCTGTTTCTGACCAGTGTATTTCTGACCACTGTGTTTCTGACCAGTGTGTTTTTGACCACTTTGTTTCTGACCACTGTGTTTCTGACCAGTGTGCTTCTAACCACTTTGTTTCTGACCACTGTGTTTCAGACAACTGTGTTTCTGACAACTGTGTTTCTGACCACTGTGTTTCTGACCACTGTGTTTCTGACCAGTGGGCTTCAGACCAGTGTGTTTCTGACCATTGTGTTTCTGAACACTGTGTTTCTATCCACTGTGTTTGTGACCATTGTGTTTCTGACCAGTGTGTTTCTGACCAGTGTGTTTCTGACCAGTGTTTTTCTGAACACTGTGTTTCTGACCACTGTGTTTCTGACCATTGTGTTTCTGACCATTGTGTTTCTGACCACTGTGTTTCTAACCACTTTGTTTCTGACAAGTGTGTTTCTGACCACTGTGTTTCTGACCGGTGCTTTGTGACCAATGTGTTTCTGACCAGTGTGTATCTGACCAGTGTGTTTCTGGCCAGTGTGTTTCTCAGCAGTGTGTTTCTGACCACTTTGTTTCTGACCAGTGTGTTTCTGACTAGTGTGTTTCTGAACACTGTGTTTCTGACCAAAGTGTTTGTGACCATTGTGTTTGTGACCAGTGTGTTTCTAACCACTGTGTTTCTGACCAGTGTGTTTCTGACCACTGTGTTTATGACCACTGTGTTGCTGACCAGTGTTTTTTTTACCAGTGTGTTTCTGACCAGTGTGTTTCTAAACCGTGTCTTTCTGACCACTGGTTTTCTGACCAGTGTGTTTCTGACCAGTGTATTTCTGACCAGTGTGTTTCTTAACAGTGTGTTTCTGACCACTGTGTTTCTGACCAGTGTGTTTCTGACCACTGTGTTTCTTACCAGTGTGTTTCTAACAACTGTGTTCCTGACCACAGTGTTTCTGACGGTTGTGTTTCTGACCACAGTCTTTCTGACCAGTGTGTTTCTGACCACTGTATTTCTGACCACAGTGTTTCTGACCACTGTGTTTCTGACCGGTGTGTTTCTGACCACTGTGTTTCTGACCACTGTGTTTCTGACCACTGTGTTTCTGACCACAGTGTTTCTGACCACTGTGTTTCTGACCGGTGTGTTTCTGACCACTGTGTTTCTGACCACTGTGTTTCTGACCACTGTGTTTCTGACCAGTTTGTTTCTGAGCACTGTGTTTCTGACCATGGTGTTTCTGACCAGTGTGTTTCTGTCCACTGTGTTTCTGACCAGTGTGTTTCTGACCACTGTGTTTCTGACAACAGTGTTTCTGACCAGTGTGTTTCTGACCACTGTGTTTCTGACCACTGTGTTTTTGACCACTGTGTTTCTGACCATTGTGCTTCAGACCACTGTGTTTCTTACCAGTGTGTTTCTGACCACTGTGTTTCTGACCACAGTGTTTCTGACCACTGTGTTTCTGACCGGTGTGTTTCTGACCACTGTGTTTCTGACCACAGTGTTTCTGACCACTGTGTTTCTGACCACTGTTTTTCTGACCACTGTGTTTCTGACAAGTGTGTTTCTGACCACTGTGTTTCTGACCAGTGTTTTTCTGACCACTGTGTTTCTGAACACTGTGTTTCTGACCACAGTGTTTCTCACCATTGTGTTTGTGACCAGTGTGTTTCTGATCACTGTGTTTCCGACCACTGTGCTTCTGACCACTGTGTTTCTGACCATTGTGTTCTGACCACTGTGTTTCTGACCAGTGTGTTTATGACCACTGAGTTTCTGACCAGTGTGTTTCTGACCACTGTGTTTCTGACCGCTGTGTTTCTGACCAGTGTTTTTCTGACCACTGTGTTTCTGACCATGGTATCTCTGACCACTGTGCTTATAACCAGTTTTTTTGTCACCAGTGTGTTTCTGAACAGTGTGTATCTGACAACGGTGTTTCTGACCAGGGTCTTTCTGACCACTGTGCTTCTGACCAGTGTGTTTCTGACCACTGTGTTTCTGACCACAGTGTTTTTGACCAGTGTGTTTCTGACCTGTGTGTTTCTGACCAGTGTGTTTCTGACAAGTGTGCTTCAGAACACTGTGTTTCTGACTACTGTGTTTCTGACCAGTGTGTTTCTGACCAGTGTGTTTCTGACCACTGTGTTTCTGACCAAGGTGTTTCCGACCAGTGTGTTTTTGACCACTGTGTTTCTGACCACTGTGTTTCTGACCAGTGTGTTTCTGACCACTGTGTTTCTGACAACAGTGTTTCTGACCAGTGTGTTTCTGACCACTGTGCTTCTGACCAGTGTGTTTCTGACCACTGTGTTTCAGACCAGTGTGTTTCTGACCACTGTGTTTCTGAGCACTGTGTTTCTGACCACTGTGTTTCTGACCGCTGTGTTTCTGACCAGTGTGTTTCTGACCAGTTTGTTTCTGACCTCTGTGTTTCTGACCAATGTTTTTCTGACGAGTGTGCTTCTGACCACTGTGTTTCTGACTACTATGTTTCTAACCAATGTGTATCTGACCAGTGTGTTTCTGACCACTGTGTTTCAGACCAGTGTGTTTCTGACCACTGTGTTTCTGAGCACTGTGTTTCTGACCACTGTGTTTCTGACCGCTGTGTTTCTGACCAGTGTGTTTCTGACCAGTTTGTTTCTGACCTCTGTGTTTCTGACCAATGTTTTTCTGACGAGTGTGCTTCTGACCACTGTGTTTCTGACTACTATGTTTCTAACCAATGTGTATCTGACCAGTGTGTTTCTGACCACTGTGTTTCAGACCAGTGTGTTTCTGACCACTGTGTTTCTGAGCACTGTGTTTCTGACCACTGTGTTTCTGACCGCTGTGTTTCTGACCAGTGTGTTTCTGACCAGTTTGTTTCTGACCTCTGTGTTTCTGACCAATGTTTTTCTGACGAGTGTGCTTCTGACCACTGTGTTTCTGACTACTATGTTTCTAACCAATGTGTATCTGACCAGTGTGTTTCTGACCACTGTGTTTCAGACCAGTGTGTTTCTGACCACTGTGTTTCTGAGCACTGTGTTTCTGACCACTGTGTTTCTGACCACTGCGTTTCTGACCAGTGTGTTTCTGACCAGTGTGCTTCTGACCACTGTGTTTCTGACCACTGTGTTTCTTACCGCTATGTTTCTGACCAGTGTGTTTGTGACCACTGTGTTTCTGACCAGTGTGTTTCTGACCACTGTGTTTCTGACCACTGTGTTTCTGACCGCTATGTTTCTGACTAGTGTGTTTCTGACCAGTGTGTTTCTGACCACTGTGTTTCTGACCACTGTGTTTCTGACCAGTGTGTTTTTGACCAGTGTGTTTCTGACCAGTGTGTTTCTCACCACTGTGTTTCTAAACAGTGTGTTTCTCACCTCTGTGTTTCTGACCAGTGTGTTTCTGACAACTGTGTTTCCTACCAATGTGTTTCTGACCACTGTGTTCCTCACCAAAATGTTTCTGACCAGTGTGCTTCTGACCACTGTGTTTCTGACCAGTGTGTTTCTGACCACTGTGCTTCTGACCATTCTGTTTCTGACCAGTGTGTTTCTGACCAGTGTGTTTCTGACTAGTATGTTTCTGACCAGTGTGTTTGTGACCAGTCTGTTGCAGACCACTGTGCTTCTGATCTCTATGTTTGTGACTTCTGTGTTACTGACCACTGTGTTTCTGACCAGTGTGTTTCTGAACAGTGTGTTTCTGACCACTTTGTTTCTGACCAGTGTGTTTCTGACCACTGTGTTTCTGGCCACTGTGTTTCTGACCACTGTTTGTCTGACCAATGTGTTTTTCACAACTGTGTTTCTGACCACTGTGTTTCTGAACAGTGTGTTTCCGACCAGTGTGTTTCTGAACAGTGGGTTTCTGACCACTGTGTTTCTGACCAGTGTGTTTCTGAACACTGTGTTTCTGACCAGTGTGTTTCTGACCACTGTGTTTCTGACCACTGTGTTTCTGATCAGTATGTTTCTGACCACTGTGTTTCTGACCAGAACGTTTCTGACCACAGTGTTTCTGACCAGTGTGCTTCTCACCAATGTGTTTCTGACCAGTGTGTTTCTGACCACTGTGTTTCTGACCACTGTCTTTCTGACCAGTGTGTTTCTGACCACTGTGTTTCTGACCAGTGTGTTTCTGACCACTGTGTTTCTGACCAGTGTGCTTCTCACCAATGTGTTTCTGACCAGTGTGTTTCTGACCACTGTGTTTCTGACCACTGTCTTTCTGACCAGTGTGTTTCTGACCACTGTGTTTCTGACCAGTGTGTTTCTGACCAGTTGGTTTCTGACCAGTGTGTTTTTGACCAGTGTGTTTTTGACCAGTCTGATCTGACCAGTTTGTTTCTGACCAGTATGTTTCTGACCACGGTGTTTCTGACCACTGTGTTTATGACCAGTGTCTTTCTGACCTCTGTGTTTCTGACCAGTGTGTTTCTGCCCAGTGTGCTTCTGACCACTGTGTTTCTGACCAGTGTGTTTCTGACCAGTTGGTTTCTGACCAGTGTGTTTCTGACCAGTTGGTTTCTGACCAGTGTGTTTCTGACCAGTTGGTTTCTGACCAGTGTGTTTCTGACCAGTTGGTTTCTGACCAGTGTGTTTCTGACCAGTTGGTTTCTGACCAGTGTGTTTCTGACCAGTTGGTTTCTGACCAGTGTGTTTCTGACCAGTTGGTTTCTGACCAGTGTGTTTCTGACCAGTTGGTTTCTGACCAGTGTGTTTCTGACCAGTTGGTTTCTGACCAGTGTGTTTCTGACCAGTTGGTTTCTGACCAGTGTGTTTCTGACCAGTTGGTTTCTGACCAGTGTGTTTCTGACCAGTTGGTTTCTGACCAGTGTGTTTCTGACCAGTTGGTTTCTGACCAGTGTGTTTCTGACCAGTTGGTTTCTGACCAGTGTGTTTCTGACCAGTTGGTTTCTGACCAGTGTGTTTCTGACCAGTTGGTTTCTGACCAGTGTGTTTCTGACCAGTTGGTTTCTGACCAGTGTGTTTCTGACCAGTTGGTTTCTGACCAGTGTGTTTCTGACCAGTTGGTTTCTGACCAGTGTGTTTCTGACCAGTTGGTTTCTGACCAGTGTGTTTCTGACCAGTTGGTTTCTGACCAGTGTGTTTCTGACCAGTTGGTTTCTGACCAGTGTGTTTCTGACCAGTTGGTTTCTGACCAGTGTGTTTCTGACCACCGTGTTTCTGACCAGTGTGTTTCTCACCACTGTGTTTCTGACCAGTGTGTTTCTGACCAGTGTGTTTCTGACCACTGTGTTTCTGACCACTGTGCTTCTGACCAGTGTGTTTCTGACCAGTGTGTTTCTGACCAGTGTGTTTCTGACCAGTGTGTTCTTGACCACTGTGTTTCTGACCAGTGTATTTCTGACCACTGTGTTCCTGACCACTCTGTTTTTGACCACTGTGTTTCTGACCACTGTGTTTCTGACTAATGTGTTTCTGACTATTGTGTTTGTGACCAGTCTGTTTCAGACCACAGTGCTTCTGATCTCTGTGTATGTGACCACTCTGTTACTGACCACTGTGTTTCTGACCAGTGTGTCTCTGACCAGTGCGTTTCTGACCTCTGTGTTTCTGAGGAGTGTGGTTCTGACCAACGTCTTTCTGACCACTATGTTTCTGACCACTGTGTTTCTGACCAATGTGTTTCTGACCACTGTGTTTCTGACCACTATGTTTCTGACCAGTGTGCTTCAGACCAATGTGTTTCTGACCAGTGTTTTTCTGAATACTGTCTTTCAGACCACTGTGTTTGTGACCACTGTGTTTGTGACCAGTGTGTTTCTGACCAGTGTGTTTCTGAACAGTGTGTTTCTGACCACTGTGTTTCTGTCCAGTGTGTTTCTGACCACTGTGTTTCTGACCGCTGTGTTTCTGACCAGTGTGTTTCTGACCACTGTGTTTCTGACCAGTGTGCTTCTGACCAATGTGTTTCTGACCAGTGTGTTTCTGACTACTGTGTTTCTGACCACTGTGTTTCTGACCACTATGTTTCTGACCAGTGTGCTTCTGACCAATGTGTTTCTGACCAGTGTGTTTCTGACTACTGTGTTTCTGACCACTGTGTTTCTGACCACTATGTTTCTGACCAGTGTGCTTCTGACCAATGTGTTTCTGACCAGTGTGTTTCTGACTACTGTGTTTCTGACCACTGTGTTTCTGACCACTATGTTTCTGACCAGTGTGCTTCTGACCAATGTGTTTCTGACCAGTGTGTTTCTGACTACTGTGTTTCTGACCACTGTGTTTCTGACCACTATGTTTCTGACCAGTGTGCTTCTGACCAATGTGTTTCTGACCAGTGTGTTTCTGACTACTGTGTTTCTGACCACTGTGTTTCTGACCACTATGTTTCTGACCAGTGTGCTTCTGACCAATGTGTTTCTGACCAGTGTGTTTCTGACTACTGTGTTTCTGACCACTGTGTTTCTGACCACTATGTTTCTGACCAGTGTGCTTCTGACCAATGTGTTTCTGACCAGTGTGTTTCTGACTACTGTGTTTCTGACCACTGTGTTTCTGACCACTATGTTTCTGACCAGTGTGCTTCTGACCAATGTGTTTCTGACCAGTGTGTTTCTGACTACTGTGTTTCTGACCACTGTGTTTCTGACCACTATGTTTCTGACCAGTGTGCTTCTGACCAATGTGTTTCTGACCAGTGTGTTTCTGACTACTGTGTTTCTGACCACTGTGTTTCTGACCACTATGTTTCTGACCAGTGTGTTTCAGACCAATGTGTTTCTGACCAGTGTTTTTCTGAATACTGTCTTTCTGACCACTGTGTTTGTGACCACTGTGTTTGTGACCAGTGTGTTTCTGACCAGTGTGTTTCTGAACAGTGTGTTTCTGACCACTGTGTTTCTGTCCAGTGTGTTTCTGACCACTGTGTTTCTGACCGCTGTGTTTCTGAACGCTGTGTTTCTGACCACTGTATTTCTAGCCACTGTGTCTCTGACCAATGTGTCTCTGACCACTGTGTTAATGACCAGTGTGTTTCTGACAAGTGTGTTTCTGAACAGTGTGTTTCTGACCACTGTGTTTCTGTCCAGTGTGTTTCTGACCACTGGTATCGATCCAGTGTGTTTCTGACCACTGTGTTTCTGACCACAGTTTTTCTGACCAGTGATTTTCTGTCGACTTTGTTTCTGACCAGTGTCTTTCTGACCTGTGTGTTTCTGAGCACCGTCACTCTGACCAGTGTGTTTCTGACCACCGTGTTTCTGACCAGTGTGTTTCTGACCAGTGTGTTCCTGACCACTGTGTTTCTGACCAGGGTGTTTCTGACCAGTGTGTTTGTGACCAGTGTGTTTCGAACCAGTGTGTTTCTGACCACTGTGTTTCTGAACAGTGTGTTTGTGACCACTGTGTTTCTGACCACTGTGTTTATGACCTCTGTGTTTCTGACCACTGTGTTTGTGACCACTGTGTTTCTGACCAGTGTATTTCTGACCACTGTGTTTCTGACCACTGTGTTTCAGACCAGTGTGTTTCTGACCACTGTGTTTCCGACAACTTTTTTTCTGACCACTGTGTTTGTGACCAGTGTGTTTCCGACCACTGTGTTTCTAAGCAGTGTGTTTCTGACCACTGTGTTTCTGACCAGTGAGTTTCTGACCACTGTGTTTCTGACCACTGTGTTTCTGACCAGTGTATTTCTGACCACTGTGTTTCTGACCAGTGTGTTTCCGACCACTGTGTTTCTGAGCAGTGTGTTTCTGACCACTGTGTTTCTGACCGGTGTTTCTCTGACCACTGTGTTTCTGACCACTGTGTTTCAGACCAGTGTGTTTCTGACCACTGTGATTCTGACCACTGTGTTTCTGACCAGTGTGTTTCCGACCACTGTGTTTCTGAGCAGTGTGTTTCTGACCACTGTGTTTCTGACCGGTGTTTCTCTGACCACTGTGTTTCTGACCACTGTGTTTCAGACCAGTGTGTTTCTGACCACTGTGATTCTGACCACTGTGTTTCTGACCAGTGTGTTTCCGACCACTGTGTTTCTGAGCAGTGTGTTTCTGACCACTGTGTTTCTGACCGGTGTTTCTCTGACCACTGTGTTTCTGACCACTGTGTTTCAGACCAGTGTGTTTCTGACCACTGTGATTCTGACCACTGTGTTTCTGACCAGTGTGTTTCCGACCACTGTGTTTCTGAGCAGTGTGTTTCTGACCACTGTGTTTCTGACCGGTGTTTCTCTGACCACTGTGTTTCTGACCACTGTGTTTCAGACCAGTGTGTTTCTGACCACTGTGATTCTGACCACTGTGTTTCTGACCAGTGTGTTTCCGACCACTGTGTTTCTGAGCAGTGTGTTTCTGACCACTGTGTTTCTGACCGGTGTTTCTCTGACCACTGTGTTTCTGACCACTGTGTTTCCGACCACTGTGTTTCTGACCACTGTGTTTCTGAACAGTGGGTTTCTGACCACTGTGTTTATGACCAGTGTGTTTCTGACCAGTGTGTTTCTGACCAGTGTGTTGCTTACCAGTTTGTTTCTGACCAGTGTGTTTCTGACCACTGTGTTTCTGACCAGTGTGTTTATGACCACTGTGTTTCTGACCACTGTGTTTCTGACCACTGTGTTTTTGACCACTGTGTTTTGACTAGTGTGTTTCTGGCCAGTGTGTTTCTGACCACTGTCTTTCTGACCACTGTGTTTCTGACCACTGTGTTTTCGACCTCTGTGTTTCTGACCAGTGTGTTTCTGACCAGTATGTTTCTGGCCCTTGTGTTTCTGACCGCTCTGTTTATGACCAGTGTGTTTCTGATGTCTGTGTTTCTGACCAGTGTGGTTCTGACCTTTGTGTTTCTGTCCAGTGTGTTTCTGACCACTGTGTTTCTGACCGCTGTGTTTCTGACCAGTGTGTTTCTGACCACTGCGTTTCTGAACAGTGGGTTTCTGACCACTGTGTTTATGACCAGTGTGTTTCTGACCACTGTGTTTCTGTCCAGTGTGTTTCTCACCGCTGTGTTTCTGACCAGTGTGTTTCCGACCACTGTGTTTCTGACCGCTGTGTTTCTGACCAGTGTGTTTCTGACCAGTGTGTTTCTGACCACTGTGTTTCTGGACACTGTGTTTTTGACCAGTGTGTTTTTCACCAGTGTGTTTCTGACCAGTGTGACTGTGTTTCTTGTGTTTCTAAACAGTGTGTTTCTGACCACTGTGTTTCTGACCACTGTGTTTCTGAGCACTGTGTTTCTGACCAGTGTGTTTCTGACCACTGTGTATCTGACCAGTGTGTTTCTGACCACTGTGTTTCTGTCCACTGTGTTTCTGACCACTGTGTTTCTGACCAGTGTGTTTCTGACGACTGTGTTTCTGACCAGTGTGTTTCTGACCAGTGTGTTTCTGACCACTGTGTTTCTGACCAGTGTGTTTCTGACCAGTGTGTTTATGACCAGTGTGTTTCTGACCAGTGTGTTTCTGACCAGTGTGTTTCTGACCAGTTTGTTTCTGACCAGTGTGTTTCTGACCACTGTGTTTCTGTCCAGTGTGTTTCTGACCACTGTGTTTCTGACCACTGTGTTTCTGATCACTGTGTTTTTAACCACTGTGTTTTGACCAGTGTGTTTCTGGCCAGTGTGTTTCTGACCACTGTCTTTCTGACCACTGTGTTTCTGACCACTGTGTTTTCGACCACTGTGTTTCTGACCAGTGTGTTTCTGACTTGTATATTTCTGGCCACTGTGTTTCTGACCACTATGTTTATGACCAGTGTGTTTCTGATGTCTATGTTTCTGACCAGTGTGTTTCTGCCCAGTGTGCTTCTGACCATTGTGTTTCTGACCACTGTGTTTCAAACCAGTGTGTATCTGACCAGTGTGTTTCTGACCAGTGTGTTTCTGACCACTGTGTTTCTCACCATTGTGTTTCTGACCACTGTGTTTCTAACCAGGGTGATTCTGACCACTGTGTTTCTCACCAGTGTGTTTCTGACCACTGTGTTTCTGACCACTTTGTTTCTTACCACTGCTTTTCTGACCACTGTGTTTCTGAACACTGTGTTTCAGACCAGTGTGTTTTTTACCAGTGTGTTTCTGACCACTGTGTTTCTGACCAGTGTGTTTCTAAACAGTGTGTTTCTGACCACTGTGTTTCTGACCAGTGTGTTTCTGACCACTGTGTTTCTTACCATTGTGTTTCTGACCACTGTGTTTCTGACCAGTGTGTTTCTGACCACTGTGTTTCTTACCATTGTGTTTCTGACCACTGTGTTCCTGACCACAGTGTTTCTGACCAGTGTGTTTCTGACCACAGTGTTCCTGACCAGTGTGTTGCTGACCACTGTGTTTCTAACCACTGTGTTTCTGACCACTGTGCTTCTGACCAGTGTGTTTCTGACCAGTGTGTTTCTGACCAGTGTGTTTCTGACTAGTGTGTTTCTGACGGCTGTGTTTCTGTCAAGTGTGTTTCTTACCACTGTGTTTCTGACCGCTGTGTTTCTGACGAGTGTGTTTCTGACCACTGTGTTTCTTTCCAGTGTGTTTCTGACCACAGTGTTTCTGTCCAGTGTGTTTCTGACCGCTGTGTTTCTGACCACTGTGTTTCTGACCACTGTGTTTCTGACCAGTGTGTTTCTGACCACTGTGTTTCTGACCCCTGTGTTTCTGACCAGTGTGTTTCTGACCACTGTGTTTCTGACCACTGTGTTTCTGAACACTGTGTTTCTGACGAGTGTGTTTTTTACCAGTGTGTTTTTTACCAGTGTGTTTCTGACAACTGTGTTTCTAAACAGTGTGTTTCTGACCACTGTGTTTCTGACCAGTGTGTTTCTGACCGCTGTGTTTCTTACCATTGTGTTTCTGACCACTGTGTTCCTGACCACAGTGTTTCTGACCAGTGTGTTTCTGACCACAGTGTTCCTGACCAGTGTGTTTCTAACCGCTGTGTTTCTGACCGCTGTGTTTCTGACCACTGTGTATCTGACCAGTGTGTTTCTGACCACTGTGTTTCTGACCCCTGTGTTTCTGACCAGTGTGTTTCTGTCCAGTGTGTTTCTGACCACTGTGTTTCTGACCAGTGTGTTTCTGACCACTGTGTTTATGACCAGTGTGTTTCTGACCAGTGTTTTCCTGAACAATGTGTTTCTGACCACTGTGTTTCTGTCCAGTGTGTTTCTGACCACTGTGTTTCTGACCGCTGTGTTTCTGACCACTGTGTTCCTGACCACTGTGTTTCTGACCACTGTGTCTCTGACCACTGTGTCTCTGACCACTGTGTTTATGACCAGTGTGTTTCTGACCAGTGTGTTTCTGAACAGTGTGTTTCTGACCACTGTGTTTCTGTCCAGTGTGTTTCTGACCACTGTGTTTTGGACCAGTGTATTTCTGACCACTGTGTTTCTGAGCACAGTTTTTCTATCCAGTGCTTTTCTGTCGACTTTGTTTCTGACCAGTGCCTTTCTGACCTGTGTGTTTCTGACCACCGTCCCTCTGACCAGTGTGTTTTTTGTTGTTCTTCTATGCCCCATGGCCACTGCTATGGGTTGACGGACAGCTTGGGCATGCACTGCTCCCTTGGAGTAAGTCCTCCAAACCTTGTTTGTGGTGCAAGTCCAAGCGAGACACCAGAAGTGTAGCGCAACGGATAGCATATTGGACTTAGGGACAACAGGTCCTGCGATCGAGCCTTGATGTGCGCAGGAGGTTTTTTGACCTTCTAGCACAGGGGAAGTTTCTTAGACATTTCTCCATGCATGAGGAGAGTGCGCCACTTGGCGGTCAGTGGATGCGCCAATTGGCGGACTGGTGAGGTGGTTTGGAGTGACCACCCCAAAAGTGTCACTGCACACACACCTTAGAAGCCAGGCCTATGACTATATGTACCAGGCTCATTCCTCATTCTAATTACACAATCTGGCCTTAGATGCTCCTCACAGAGTTGTCCAACTAAGGAACAGTATAAAGAAGACACTGGTTGGTCTAAGCCCCAAGAGTTAGTCTTTGACTAGCACCTCGCGCGAAAGTGACCAAGTGTTAAGTGGACACAGTTGCTAGCAAGTGATTGCCTAGGAACTGCTCAGTGCGGAACCGTGATCCTGAGGTTGATATCTTCTCCTAGCTGAAATTCTAGGAGCGGACGGCAGGTGCTATTGTGTCGGCCCTGTTTTCTAGTCCGTTTGCCTCAGGCCGGTTGACATTTCTGACCACTGTGTTTCTGACCTGTGTGTTTCTGACGTGTGTGTTTCTGACCACTGTGTTTCTGACCAGGGTGTTTCTGACCAGTGTGTTTGTGACCAGTGTGTTTCGGACCAGTGTGTTTCTGAGCACTGTGTTTCTGAACAGTGTGTTTCTGACCACTATGTTTCTGACCACTGTGTTAATGACCTCTGTGTTTCTGACCACTGTGTTTCTGACCACTGTGTTTCTGACCAGTGTGTTTCTGACCACTGTGTTTCTGACCACTGTGTTTCCGACCAGTGTGTTTCTGACCACTGTGTTTCTGACCACTGTGTTTCTGACCACTGTGTTTGTGACCAGTGTGTTTCCGACCACTGTGTTTCTAAACAGTGTGTTTCTGACCACTGTGTTTCTGACCAGTGTGTTTCTGACCACTGTGTTTCGGACCAGTGTGTTTCTGACCACTATGTTCCTGACCACAGTGTCTCTGACCACTGTGTTTCTGACCACTGTGTTTCTGACCACTGTGTTCCTGACCTGTGTGTTTCTGACCAGTGTTTTTTTGACCAGTGTGTTTCTGACCAGTGTGTTTCTGACCA
>SZWC01013367.1:40793-80476 GCA_023375785.1 Penium margaritaceum | reverse complement strand
AAGCCACACCACTTAGCCATGGAGGCTAAGGCTCACACTCTAGAGTCCATAATTTCACACAAGGGAGGAAATCAGCCTAGCAATCAGGCTGACCACTCACACACGACCTAGAGAGCTAGAGAATGCTCTCATGGCACACTCCCAGTGGTCACATAACCCACAAACCCATGGAGAATTGCCATGTGTCCATGGCTAGCACACGAGGATCTCATCTCACCTAAAAAGTAAGGAGAGGTACCTTTATCCTAGTCAGCACACTCTGACAAGGCAATCCTAAGACCAAGGACCTTTTTGGATATTTCTCCCATTAGGTCTTGACCCTAGACCTCTTGCCTTTTTTCTTTTCTCAGGCTAAGGCATGTAGCCATCGCCCATGGTCACCCGGATATCGACGGTCGATGACCTCATAAACTACAAAAATTCATATATCCCAATCCGACCATTGGATCGGCCTCAAACTTGGACAGTAGACATTTTGCCACCTGATCTTTTAAATGATGATGTCAGACTGACAATCGGAGCAGGCATCTGGTACTTTCCTGGAACTTGCTCCTATGGACCTGAAACTGAGCCGGATGGCTCCTTTCCCAACAGTAGAGATGCACGCACCACAAAAGGAGGCCATGGTCGTCTATGTCGACAACCAGAGCGCGATGGACATCGCGTTCAAGGACACCCTCTCCAGGCAGACCAAGCACATCGACATCCACTATCACTACACGTAGAACCTCATCGCCAAGGGAGTGGTGGATCTGTAGTACATCGTGACCAAGCAGATGCTCGCGGACTTCCTGACGAAGCCGCTAGATAGTGACCCGCGCATGACACTGGCATGAGGCATCGCGATGGTGAGCGCAGCAGACGAGGGCTGAACGGGCGGCCTACTTCACAGGTGGCCGACATCGCTGGGCCCATGGCCGCAACAGGTATCTAGCCGCAGATGGACGTAGGTGCAAAAGAGGGTTTGTTATGTTCTGTGTATGCTCTTGGTCGAATCAGCGGAAGATGTAGACTAAATATGCACTATGATTGTAGCGCAAGTCCCCCAACGATATACAAGAGAGACTGAGAGAGACAAGGCATGTACTTCTCATCCTTGTGGAGTAAGTCCCCTTGCTCTACTATTGATAGTTTACCTGGTGCAAACACCTTAGGATAACTTCCTAC
Organism: Penium margaritaceum; assembly: GCA_023375785.1. Lineage (NCBI taxonomy): Eukaryota > Viridiplantae > Streptophyta > Zygnematophyceae > Desmidiales > Peniaceae > Penium > Penium margaritaceum. The sequence goes on along the minus strand of SZWC01013367.1, from coordinate 79,309 downwards.
AGCCTAGTGGGTGAAGTCGCCGTCTCGCAAGCCAGAGGTCCCACCTGGACCAAAAATTTCTTAGTGACTAAAAAGGGCCAAGGAAGCTTCCTGAAAGCATCTAATATCAAAGGTGGATCAAGCGCCACTTTGCGGTCACAGAGGGTGCCATGTCATCAAAGCTGATGACAGTGTATAGGGTGGCCTTGGGGGGGAGGCCCCTCCAAGGAGCCACATGGAGCACTGACGAGAGACTATATAATGGTTGTCATTCATATGTGATTATGTATCATCTCTTACTCTTGAGACTTGGGAGAAAACTAATCCCTTGTTGGCCACTAAGAAAGAGGGTAAAAAACAACTGTAAGTGCACACTTAGTTGTGTAGCATTGTCATTTGGGTAAGAGTTTGGAATACTCTCTGGCCACGGTTGGGACAAGCTAAGTGAACCTTTCAGTGTTGAAACACCACTCCGTGGGTAATCTCTACCTTGGTTGAAATACTAAGGGTGGTCGGCAGTTTGCCTACCGGCGCCTTTTACTCTAGACCGTGGCCTAGTGCGGAGTGATTCATAAAGCACACCATGGAATACTCCCACTTCAATGCCACGTGGGATCTCCAACTACATCTCCACAATCCGAGTCCCCTCAGTATACACCACCCAATCATCACCCTAAGCATTCAGATGGGAGGGAATAGGGAGCAGCTGCGCAAACCACTTGTTTTGGTGCGTCTCAAGCTGTTGATACATCTAGAGTCCTTGTAACGCGCCAGATCCCCCTTCTCCGTTTGCGACATTTCAAACTTTGCCATAAAGAGGCGGTCGCGCACCTCCTTGGCCATGTTCATATTGCGAAAATGGCACATGCCGATTTGGTTCTGCTGCCGCTGCTACTTTTCCTGACGTTGCTGTGATTGCTACTGCTGTTGTTGTGGAGATTGCTGCTTTCACTACTACTACTGCTACTCCTTTAGGTCCCTCTTGAACTTGAAGCACTCTTCCTTGTAGTGCCACTCTTTCTGACAATAGTGATACTTGCCCTTCTTCTTGCCTCTGTGCTGCCTGGACTGCCCCTTCTGCTGGTTGCGTGAGCCCATGGCCATGAAAGCTGCTTCATTGTAGCCGCTATCGCCATTGCACTTTGCTACATTCCAACGCAACTATACTTACACGAGGTGCGTGCAGATGAAGCCCAGGTCGATAGTTGACTGGCACTCCAACGTCTCTCGCATTGTGTCATAGCTCGTTGGGAGTCCCTTCAGCAAGAGGAGGACGAAGCGCGTGTCTTCCATAGGGTTATCGGCCGCTTTCAGTTGCTTCACTAGCTCCTTTGCCGTGTCCAAGTACGCCTCCATCCCTTCGCCATCCTACATTTTCATGGCCATCATCTTCTCCTCCAAAAGCATGAGGAATGTAGGATCCTTGCTCTGATACTTCTTCCAGAACGCGTCCCACCCAACTTTCGCAATAGTCTTGTCACTCACGTATTTAAGATGCGGGTTGGAGATGGTGTTGACAAGCAGCCTGTAGGCCTGCCTGTCCTTTTTCTTCCACTCCTCCTATGTCGCCGCTGCAGTTGTAGATGAAGTTGCATTTGGTGCACCTTTCTGCGGTGTCTTCCTCGCCACCACCTCTCTTGTGGTGATGCCTTTTGCTTGTGGAGGCGGAGCGCGCTCGTCGCCACTCACCACCTCCCAAAAGCCCCTGTCCTCCAAAAGGAGGCGGGTACGGATCTGCCAAAACGTGAAGTTGGCGCCTCCTTCGAGCCTCTCCAAGGGCTGGGCTGTTGTTACTAAGCCTGCTGCTGCCATTGTGAGCTTTGGTGATGCTCAATGCTGCCCTTGAGTGGCGGTGGTACCCCTACTTCTATTGCTGCCTCTGCCACAAAATTGATCTAACCGAAAATGGACTCTAGAGGCTAGAAGACCACGAATTTTGAAAATTTGAGCCCACCACTGAACAATGCAGCTCAAAACCTTACATATCGACCCATAAAACAGGGTCATCAACTCAGGATTTTCAGAGATATGCCCTTTTGCAAACAGGGTATGCTGCTCCTACTCCGGCTCTTACCATCTAGCTTGTAAATGGCGTTTCTCCCATATTTACCAATGGAATGCAAATATTTTTACCAAAATGGAAAACGTAGGAAAGAAACTTCAAGTCATATATGCAACTTTTTAAATTTGACAAAGAAAGAAGAGAGCTATGGTCATGACAAGGCGACATTCTTACTCAAAGAGAGGAGTATAGTCATCGCCGACCTGGTTTTGAGGATACCTCTCAATCTCACTATTGGATATTTGGAATGTTGGGCTCGGTGAGAAGTTTGTCTTTTGAACATGACGATCAAATGGTTCATTGTCAAATTTGGTGAAGGTTTGACCCCAACCTGTCACTCTCAAAGTGACGTCCTGTGCTAACTCAAAGACGCAAAATTTGGCTTACATACCAAGTTTTGGAAGTGGAGGAGAGAGGGAGCATTAGAGCAACGAGCAAGTGGGACTATAAGGGAATCACTTGTACTAAAGAATGGTTCTTGAATCACTCAAAATGAGGGAGTATAGAGTTAGAGCTTGGGTAAGTCATCTCTCTCACAAGAGACACTCCTTAGCCATGGAGGCTAAGGCGCACACACTATAACCCATAATCTCACACAAGAGAGGAAATCAGCCTGGCAATCAGGCTGACCACTCACACACGACCTAGAGAGCTAGAAAATGATCTTATGGCTCACTTCTTATGATCACAAAACCCACAATCCCATGGAGAATCTCCATGTGTCCATGGCTAGCACACAAGGATCTCATCTCACCTAGAAAGTAAGGAGAGGTACCTTTTTCCTAGTCTGCACACTTTGACAAGGCAACCTGAGAATGTAGGACCTTTTGGATATTTTTTCCATCAGGTCTTGACCCTGGAAATCTTGCCTTTTTCTATTCTCAGGCTAAGGCATGGAGCCATCGCCCATGGTCACCTGGATATCGGCGGTCGATGACCTTGAAAACTTTGAAAACTCATATCTCCTAATCCGACCGTTAGATCGGCCTCAAGCTTGGACCGTATACATTTTTCCACTAGAGCTTTCCAATGCAGAAGTCTGATTAACAATGGGAGAAGACATCGGGTAGTTTCCTCTTTCAGCACGTAGTGTGGTTTGACCAGTTTGGAAACCTTGCGCTCTGGAGCATTCACTCCCTTGGGCTATTCCATCAACACTTCTTTATCTAGCTTCCCGTAGAGGAAAGCTGTCTTCACATCCTTCTAGTGGACCTTTAGATCTTTTGCAGCTGCGATGCCCACTATGGATCTGATGGAGGTAAAGGTGACAACAGGCGCGAAGGTCTCCTCGTACTGTGAGCCTACACACTGGGAAAACCCCTTTGCCATAACTCTTGCCTTGTACCTGTGGATAGTACCATCCTACTTGAACTTCTTGCGGAGTACCCACTTTCACCCCAGCACGTGTGCGTTTGGGGCCCTGTCCACAAGAACCCATGTTCTGTTCTCTTCAATGGATGTGAGTTTGCTATCCACTGCCTCCTTCCACTTGTTTGCACCAGGCATGTTCATAGCCTGCGTTACGGTCAGAGGCTCTCCCTGACCTTGGTATGACCAGCTAAGTCCGGTCGATTCCGTACTCTCAACATTGTACTTGGGAAAAGGTTTCTTCTAGCGCATACTACGTCGGAGCATTGCTGATGGTGCTTCAAGGCTTACTTGCTTCTGTTCTCCTTGCACTGCCAGTGTTCCATTGTTCCTGGAAGAGCCACTAGCCTCAGAGTTTTACTCAGAGACCTTGGACGACTCAAATTCAGTGTCAGAGTCCGTCACTGTGTCAGCCTGTACAGTCATTCTACCTACAACACTATTCCTCACAAGCACCATCCACATGTTTTCTGGTGCTTGATCACCTCACTCGAGCAACACAACCCAGTCTCCTTGTTTCGGAGAACGGATTGGGTCCAAAGAATCTCCCTTGCCGAGTGTCCTTTCATCAAACTCGACATCTCGGCTCGTGATGAGCTTTTGAGCCGCTTGGTCCCACAGCTCGTACGTCTCGTTTGTAGTATTGTATACGACCATTACACAATTACAAGCGCGTGCATCCAGCTTGCTTTTTCGTTCTCCTACTTGGACCTTTGTCCAGGCAGTAACAAGCCTCGTGTGGCGTACTAAGCTGCCTTTCTTACTGCTTCTTACCACGCCTTCCAAGAGCGGCTGCAGGAGTGAGATTAACAAGGTAGCAAGCAGTTCTTGCAGCTTCATCCCAAAAGCAAGGTGGGAGTTTGGCGTCGAAGAGCATGCTTTGTGTCATGTCGAGGATATTCTGGTTTATTTGCTCGGCAACGCCATTGCACTAGGAGGTATAAGGCGTGGTGATCTGGTGGTTAATGCCGTATTGGCTCAACCAGCCTTTGTACGCCTCATACTCACCACCGTTGTTTGTGCACAGTGCTTTGACCTTCTTGCTTGTCTGCCGCTCTACCATCACGACAAACTCTTGTAGCTTCTCCTTGACCTTTCCCTTTGTCTTGCGGAAGTAGATCCACATCTTATGACAATGGTCATAGATGAAGGTCAGGAAATACTTGCTGCTGCCGTTCGAAGTGGTGCGGAATGGTCTACACACATCAGAGTGAATCAGGTCCAAGATTGCTGCTACACATTGCCCATTACGCTCAAAGGGCTTTCTCTTTGGCTTCCCTTGGAGGCATGGCTCACACAGCTTTTTGTACCCTCCCTCATCCTTGGCCTTGCATCCCTCCATCCCATGAACCACTTCCTGCTGCTGCATAGCTTGAGTGTGTTGTCGGCCATATGGCCAAACCGCCTGTGCCATAGCTCAGCATCTGTATTGGTAGAGTTGGCTGCCATGGTGACGGCTTGTGGTGCAACATTAGGCTTTGGAGACTTGGGCTCTTCAATCACCGCATATCCCTTATTTGTATTCTCAAGGGGTATGGAATGCACTACTCGAGCCCATCAACTCTTGGGAGCTATACGACAAGACTCTTCTTCGGATTGGAGATCTTCATATCCTTGTTCTTGATAACTACGGCATCCTCCTCTGTGAAGACGACCGTCATGTCGTGGTCCCTCATTTTGGACACAAACAAGAGGTTTGTCGAAAAAGATGGCATGTAGATGACATTGTCTAGCTTCAATTCTTTTTCAGTACCGTTCACGTTGATATTCATCAACTTATCTCCCTTGCCTTGCGCATGGACAAGACGGCCGTTGGTACACTTGAAGCGACGTTCAGTATCCCCAATGGAGATGAACGCATCCTTTTCCCTTGAAGAGTAGTAGTTGGTACGAGAGTTGAGTCCGTAGGCTCCACGCTTGAGTAGTGCCGCTCCATTGGTTACCGGCACGCTCTTTGCCATCATGTTCGTCAACTCCTTCTTACCCTTTCCTTTGCCCTCATATCTACCACCATGATCTCCGTCTTCCTTCTTGGGAGCCCAGCTTTCCCGTGCCGAATACCTAGGCTTGCCAAAGTTATGGCACTTCCCAAGACGCTTTGAACTCTTTCTACCACTACCATTGCCTTTTCCTCCACCGCTACCGCTTCCGCTATTGCTCTGACCAAAAGAGGAATTGTTGCCACAACCACCGTACTATGTAGCATAGGCTGAAATAATGGCCTCACTACCGTTGTGACGCATGACTTCGTTGCGCACGTACTCGGATAGTGCCTCATACGTCAAATCCTCATACACCAAAGACGTTGATCACAAGATCCCAGATTTGAGGTAGCGCCATGTGGAGGATCATGGCAGGCATGTTGGCGTCGATTTCCCAGTTCATTTGGGTTACTTACTGTAGCAATCCTTCAAGCTGCTACACGAAGTCCGGAATCAACTCTCCGTCGCTCACTCTCATCGAAATCAGCTTGTGAATGATGAAGAGGCAATTTGCAAGAGCCGTTGATTGGTGTACACGTGCAAGCTTCTCATAAGCCTTTAAAGCATGTATGATACGTTGTAGATGGACATGCTGTGACTCATGTACGGATGCCAGAAGAATCGGAAACACCATGTCATTTTTGACACTCCTCGCTTTATAGCCTGGATCTGTTTTTCGAGGTTCAACCTCTTCTCCAAGGAAAATCTTCAAATAGCTATGCACCCTCATGACAACCTCATTTTGCCATCTCCATAAGGGAAAATCAAACCCTGTGAACTTTGACATCCTATTATTGACCTGCTCGAGAGTGAGCGTCGCGGGTATCCTCATACTGCATCTCTGCTTCTCTGCTTCTCTGATTCCCTTAGGTTGATGAAAGATGATGTAGGTTGTTGTCTGCTACCGGTGTAGAAGGTGCACATCCGTCGCTTACCCCATAGCCATTGATCATCTGCAAACGGAGAAGAACACATAATAGCCAACTTAGGGTCGTGCTTCCAAGGGCAGAGCTTATCCTGGTTATGGCCTAAGGGTTGTACATCCAAGGGCAGAGCTTATCCTCGGCCATTGTTTGCTAAGTGCCAGTCCCCGCCATTGGAGCTGATGGAGCAGATGCAGCAAATGGAGTTGATAGAGTTGATGCGCGCTGTAAGACTGAGGGTGAGAGAGTGCGCAAAAACATGCCTTAGAACTAGTCAGTGTGGACCCATAAGCCTTTGTCAACCTGCCTCTGGTGACGGTCTAGGAAAACAGATTCCGACACAATGGTTCCCGCCGATTGCTCTTGGTATTGCAACCAAGAGATGATATTACCCTCACAGCCAAGGTTTTAGATTAAGCAGCTCATAGGAGTCACTTCATTGCAATGTGTCCTCAGGACCTGGTCACTTTTGTGCGAGGAGCAAACTCCTAGGGCTTAGACAAACCAATGCTTCTTTAGTGGCATCCTCTGGTGGGCAACTCTATTAGGAGTCTCAAAGGCAAGAACTGTTCTAAATGATAGGTAACTGACAGGTTCTTATAGTCCTAGAGCCAGCCTGTAGCCTAGGCGCGCAGTGGCTCCTTGGATGATTTACCTTCCTCCTGCCTACATTGTGCTCCCTGTGACGGCCAAGTGGCACCAGCCACTAGGAAGGACATTGGAATGTTCCAAGATGTCTCTTAGAACCTTCCTATCCCCCCTTGGGTGATAAAGAAAACTAGTCACCGGACTGGGATTTGAGCCAATGACCTCTCGCTCTAGAGACTATTTCTGAAACTTCTAAGCCAGAAGGAGTTGTCCTAGGTAGTATTTGCTGGTTACATTATCCAGATTAGACGAATGGGACTTACTCCAAAGCAGAAGTGCATGCCTTGTCTATCTGGACCAGACTTAGGAAACTCACTCCGAGGGAGCAGTGCATGCCTAGTTCGTCTTGTACCTGTCCAAATATCAGCCATGGACAATGAGCATATCAGGTCAACACTTACAAGCACGTGCATCCAGGTTGCAACTTCCTTCTCCTGTTTGGACCGTTGCCCAAGTAGTACAGTCAAAGACCCTCTAGTGCGAGGCATCTAGCTTCTTCCTTGAGCAAGCCTCTTGTGGTATCCTGAGTTACTTCTCTTGCTTCTTCTCACCACGCCTTCCAAGTGCTGCTGCCGGAATGAGATTCACAAGGTAGTAAGCAGTTCTTCCAGCTTAAGCCCTAAAGCGAGGTGGGATTTTGGCATCGAAGAGGATGCTTTGTGTCATGCCGAGGATAGTCTGGTTCATGCGCTTGACAACGCCATTACTTTGGCAGATGTAAGGTAGGATGGTTTGGTGATTGATGTCGTGTTGGCTTTGCACCACCACCCTTTGCATGCTTCGTAATGTGTGCGCAATGCCTTGACCTTGTTACTTGTGTGGTGATTTACCACCACGCATCAGAGGACACCAGTTTTTGCGTAGCGCCATGAGGAGGATCATGATGCATGTTGGTGTCGATTTCCCAGTTCATTTGGGTCACTTGGTGCAGCAATCCTTCAAATTGCAACAGGTTGTCCAAAATTGACTCTCCTTCGCTCACCCTCATCGTGATTAGTTTTTGAAAGATGAAGAGGCAATGTAAAAGAGCCGTTGATTGGGGTACACGTGTAAGCTTCTCACAAGCATTTGATACATGTGTGGTTCCTTGGAGGTAGACATCCTATGACTCATGCATTGATGTCACAAAAATCGCAAACTTTGTGTCATTTTTTATACTTAATGCTTCATATCTAGGATCTATTTTTGGAGGTTCAACCTCTTCTCGAAGAAACATCTTCAAATAGCCACGCACCCTCATGACAATCTCGGATTGCGATTTCCACAAGGGAAAACCAAACCGTGTGAACTTTGACATCCCACTGTTCACATGCTCTAGAGAGTGTCACAGGTGTCATCATACTGCTTCACTACTTCCTTGCTTCTCTACTTCATTCAGGCTCATGTAGGCTGATGTAGGCTGATGTAGGCTGTTGTCTGCTACTTGTTTAGAAGGTGCACATCCGTCACTTAACCTCTAACCAGTGATCACCTGCAAACAAAGAAGAATGTACACTAGCAAACCCAGAGTCGTGCCTCTATTGGCAAAGCTTATCCTCGTTAGGGCCCAAGGGTCATACCTCCAAGGGCAGAGCTTATCCTCGGCCCTTGTTTGCTAAGTGCCAGCACACACCGTTGGAGCTGATGGAGCAGATGGAGCTGAAAGAGCTGATGGAGCTGATGGAGATGATGCGTGCTGAAAAACAGACTGGGCGAGAGAGTACACAAAAGTGTGCCTTACAACTAGTCACCGTGGTCCCATAACCCTTCGTCAACCTGTCTGAGGGGACGGTCTAGAAAACAGGTTCCAAGACAATTGTTCCAGTTGACCGCTCTTGGTATTGTAATCAGGGGATGATATCACCCTCGGAACCAAGGTTCCACACTAAGCAGTTCAGTTTGAATAACTTCCTTGCACAGTATCCTTAGCACTTGGTCACTTTTGTGTACCTAAGGCTTGCTCATTAGAGTCCATAATCTCACACAATAGAGGAAATCAGCCTAGCAATCAGGTTAACCATTCACACATAACCTAAAGAGCTACAAAATACTCTCATGGCACACTCCTAGTGGTCACGTAATCCACAAGCCCATGGAGAATCGCCATGTATGCATGGCTAGCACACAAGGATCTTATCTTACCTACGAAGTGTGGAGAGGTACCTTTTTCCTAGTCAGTACACTCTAACAAGGCAATTCAAGAATCCAAGACCTTTTTGGATGTTTCTCCCATCAAGTCTTTACTCTGGACCTATTGCCTTTTTCTTTTCTCAAGCGAAGGCATGGAGCCATCGCCCATGGTCCTCCACATATTCGCGTTTGATGACCCCGTAAACATGGAAAATTCATATCTCAAAACCCCCTTGTTGGATCGGCTTCAAACTTGGACCGTAGACATTTTGCCACTTGATCTTTTCAATTGTGAAATTGGACTGATGATTGGAGCACACATCTGGTAGTTTCCTAAAACTTGCTTTTGTGGACCTTAAACTAAGCGAGACGGCTCATTTTCCAACAATCTGCCACTTTGCCGCAATGAGTGTGGGTTGAGTCCGCATGCATTCATGCGGAATTGCTGCTTCTCACAGGTCATCGGCTTGCTGCAAAAATAAGTTAACGTGCTAGCTTGTTGGAATGAACTCCCGCCTGATAGCACCCTCCTGTACCATGTGCTTGATGAAGTGATATGCGATGTCAATGTGTTTAGTGCATGCATGGTCCTCTGGATTCTTGGCGAGTGCGATTTTGCTCTAGTTGTCGATGCATATAGCAACTGGAACTACTGCACTGCCACTCATCTCCACCATGAGACGCTACAGCCAAACTGCTTCCTCGGCTCCAAAGGAGAGAGAGGCGTACTCAGCTTCCGTGCTTGAGGTGGCCACGACCACCTTTTTCTTGCTGCATGAGCTGATGGCCCCACCATTCATGAACAAGACATGTCTAAAGATGGACTAGCGGTCCTCAGGATTTGAAGCCCAATCTATGTCTCTATAGCGGATGATATTGTTGTCGTTGCCGTTGGAGGTCATGTCGATATTGATGGTTCAAGCAAGGTAGCGTAACATCTGCTTCACTGCCTTTTGGAGCTCAGGTCCAGGATTCTTAATGTGCAGGTGTTGGAAAAAGAGCCATCCGCTGCAGTTTCAGTTCCACTTGAGCAAGTTCCATGAAAGTACATGATGCCTGCTCAGATCATCCATCTAACTTCTTCATTGGAAAGATCAGGTTGCAAATTGTCTACTATCCAAGTTTGATGCCGATCCAACGGTCGGATTGGGAGATATGAATTTTTGAAGTTTTCAGGGTCATTGACCGCCGATATCTGGGTGACCATGGGCGATGGCTCCATGCCTTAGCCTGAGAAAAGAAAAAGGCAAGAGGTCCAAAAACAGAACCTCATGGGAGAAATATCCAAAAAGGTCCTAGATTCTTGCGTTGCCTTGTCAGAGTGTGCTGATTAGGAAAAAGGTACCTCTCCTTACTTTTTAGGTGAGGTGAGATCCTTGTGTGCTAGCCATGGACACATGGTGATTCTTCATGGGATTGTGGGTTATGTAACCACTAGGAGTGTGCCATGAGAGTATTTTATTGCTCTCTAGGTCATGTGTGAGTGGTCAGCGTGATTGCTAGGCTGGTTTCCTCTCTTGTGTGAGTTTATGGACTCTAGTGTGTAAGCCTTAGCCTCCATGGCTAAGTGGTGTGGCTTGTGAGAGGGCTGACTTGCCCAAGCTCTAGCTCTATATATACTCCATCATTTTGAGTGATTTAAAAACCATTCTTCAGCAGAAGTGATGCCCTTCAAGTTCCACATGCTCGCTGCTCCAAGGCTCCCTCTCTCCTCCAATTTCAACAGCTGGCTCATAGCGCTCATAGCCTTTCCAAGGCCCGGCCTGGTTGCTAGAATCTGTTACATGAGGCTGCCAACGGTGCTCAGGTGCTTCTGCCGCTTAGTTGCATCTGCTTCTCCATTGAAGATGACGAGGTACTGTCGCGTTTCTAGCAGCATGCAGATGGATTTGGCCTCTGCTTTGCTGAATCACTACAAGATATCCTTCATGGTAGCGACTCTACCGCAGCAAGGGAAAGCACGACTTGTAGTCACTCGTGATCTGGATACCGAGGAAGTATGATGCCTCCCTGAGATTGGACATCTCGAAGTGATACTGCATGGCCTCTTTGGACTCCTATAGTGCAGACATGCTCTTAGAAAAAAGGAGCATGTCACCCACATAGACGATGATGATGAGCACCACATGACCATGGTGCCAGCGATAGACGCTGTAGTCACACTCGCTACGCTCAAACCCCATGCACTGGAGCGCCGCATCTAGTTATTGGTTCCATGCACGCGATGCTTGCTTGAGGTCGTATAACGACTTCTTTAGCTTACAAAACAGGTGCTCTTGGCCGTCCATGAAGAATCCCTCTCTCTGCTTCGTGAAGATCTCTTCCTCCAAGTGGACGTTCAAGAATGCCTTCTTGACATCCATGTGGTGAATCTGAAAGTCCTAAGCTGCTGAATAAGAGAGGAGCGTACGCAGAGAGGCAAGTTTTGCAACAGGAGTAAAGGTTTCAGTGTAGTGGATGCCTTCTTGTTGCGAGTAGCCCTTGGCGACGAGCCTTGCCTTGTACGTTTTGAGGTTTCCATCTGCGCCCCTCTTCTTCTTGGATACCCACTTCCACTTGATCACCTTGCATTGAGGTGGACGCTCAGTCAGCTCCCACGTGCCATTGTCTAGCTGCAACTTTATCTCTAGCTACACGGCTTACACCCAATCTGCTGCATCTGGTGCAGCCATGGTTTCCTTGTATGACGATGGCTCATTTGAATCTGCTACAACTGCGACGTTCAATTGTTCTGCTTTCTGTAGGATCCAGAAATTGCAACGCTCACCAGGTTTGTAGCGCATCCTAAGAGGGTACCTACGACCTGGTGCTGGAGCGTTAGCGTGCGGCTGGGGCGGTACTGCAGGTACAACCGCTGCTGCTGATGGTGCTGCATCTCCTTTCTCTGCTTCTACCGAGGGGCCGTTGTATCTGCTACATCATACATGGGAGAGTGGAGTCGTTCTCCCCATATCACAGTAGAGGAAGGGTCAGGTGAGTTTGGGTCAAGAAGGAGATTTGCTCCCATTGCCATTTCAACTGCTGGTTTTCTTCCTTCCTCGCAAATAATCTTGGTGCCGATGATGTTGCTCTTGTTGAAGCTGACATCCTTGGAGACGACGACGTGGCTTGTATCCCTCTTATACAGTCGGTAAGCCTTGTTCGCCTCGTCATAGCGGATCATCAGCATGTACGTGCTCTTCGCTTCCCATTTTTGCTGCTTCTCCTCTGGCACGTGCATGTGCGCGAAGCTGCCAAACACGCAAAGATGACCCACACTCGGCTTCTTACCAAACCACGCCTCGTATGGCGTCATCTGCTCCAGCGCCTTAGTTGGAGTGCGGTTCTTGATGTAGACTTTAGTGCTTTTGGCTTCGGCCCAAAAGTCGTAGGTCATCTAAGGAGCGTGCAGCATGGAGCACGCCGACTCAACGATGGTGTGGTTGGCGCGTTGTGCTATATCATTCTGTTGTAGCGAGTATGACGCAATGCGTTGCGCCTTGATGCTAGCTGCTCCAAGGTAAACGTGGAACCCCTTGCTCATGTATTCTGCACCAGGATCGTTGCGTAGCACCTTGGTTTTCTTGCCAGTCTGGTTCTCCACCATTGCTTGAACTTCTCGTACCTATCAAAGCACTAGTCCATTGAAGTAAGAAAGTACACAGCAGTGTAATGGCTGAAATCATTAGTGAAGGTTAAGAAATACTTAGAGCCTCCAAAGCTCTGGGTCTCCATCGGGCCACACAAGTCTGTGTGGACTAGCTCCAACACCTCCTTTGCACGCTGCCCTGCTCGAGAGAGTGCCTGATTCCCTTGCAAACTACTGATGCACAGCTGCTGCTCAAAGTTGGAGATGGAAGGCAAGTCATGCACCATCTTCTTTGCTTGAAGCTTCTGCAAGGCGCGCATTCCAATGTGGCCATAGCGCTCATGCCAGATTTTCCCTTTGTCGCCTGCACAACTGCTGCAAGACTCTTGTTGTAACTGGAGGATTGGGGGAGCCTTGGAGCAGCAAGCAAGTAGGACTGGAAGGGCATCAGTTGTGCTGAAGAATGGTTGTTAAATTACTCAACATAATGGAGTACATATAGAGCTAGAGCTCTGGCAAGTCAGCCCTCTCACAAGCCACACCACTTAGCCATGGAGGCTAAGGCTCACACACTCGTGTCCCTAAAAATTGATATCTCCCAATCCGACCGTTAGATCGGCCTCAAATTTGGACCATACACATTTTGAGTCCTGATTTTTTTAATGATGAAATCCGATTGTCGATCGAAGCAGACATCTGGTAGTTTCCTTGAACTTGCTCCTGTGAACATGAACCTAAGCCAGATGGCTCCTTTCCCAACAATCTCTTAGTTTACCGCAGTCAAAGTGGGCTGAGTCCACATGCCTTCATGCAAAATTGCTTCTCACAGGTCACTGGCTTGGTACAGAAATTAGTGACCTCGTTGATGCTTGGACTAAACTCTAGCTTGATAGCACCATCCTACACCATGTGCCTGATGAAGTAACACGCGATATCAATGTGCTTAGTGTGTGCATGGTAATGAGGATTCTTGGCGAGTGCGATTGCACTCTGATTGTCGACACACATAGGAACTGGAACTGCTCCACTCCCACTCATCTCTGCCATGAGACGTTGAACCAGAACTGCTTCCTTGGCTCCAAAGCTGAAAGTGACATACTCAGCTTCCGTGCTTGAGGTGGCCACGATCTTGTGCCGCTTGCTACACCAGCTGATAGTCCCACCATTCATGAGGAACACATGTCAAGAGATGGACTTGCAGTCCTAAGGATTTGAAGCCCAATCTGCATTTGTATAGACGATGATGTTGTTGTCATTACCGTTATAAGTAATGTCGATGTTAATGGTTCCAGCAAGGTAGTAGAAGATCCGCTTCATTGCGTTCTGGTTCTCAGGTCCGGGATTCGCCATGTGCTGGCTCACAACGCTAACAGCCTGTATGAGGTATGGCCTGGTTGCCACCATCAGGTACATGAGACTGTGGACGACACTCTGGTATTTCTGCGCCTCAGCTGCATCCACTTCTGCATTGAACCTCAGGAGGTACTTCCGCGTCTCCAGCGGCGTACCGATGGCTTTTGCCTCTGCCATGCCGAACCACTGCAAGAAATCCTTGATGTAGCAGCTCTACTACACCGAGAGAGAGCATGATTTGCGGTCACGTATGATCTAAATGACGAGAATATATGACACCACCCTGAGATGAGACATTTGGAAGCGCTCCTGCATGTCCTACTTGAACTCCTATAGTGCATACATGCTGTTGGAAAGGAGGAGCATGTCATCCACATTGACGATGATGATGAGTACCTCATGACGATACTGCCAACGATAGACACTGTAGTCACTCTCACTACGGTCAAACACCATGCCATCCCATATCAAACTCCTGGTTCCAAACACGTGACGCGTGCTTGAGGCTGTAAAATGACTTCTACAACTTGCAAACCATGACGAACCCCTTCGGTTGCTCCATATTAATCTCCTCTCAAGGTCATCGTTCAGGATTGTCGACTTGACGTCCATGTGGTAGACCTCAAAGTCCTTTTGTTCTGCATAGGAAAAGAGCGTACGCATAGAGGGAAACTTGGCAAGAGGAACAAAGGCTTATGTGTAATCGATAACATCCAGCTACGAGTAGCCCTTGGCAACTAGCCTCGCCTTGTACTTTTCCGGGTTGCCATTTGCTGCTTGCTTCTTCTTGAACACCCACATGCACTTGATTACTTTACGTCCAGGTGGACGCTGAGTCAGCTTCAACGTGCAGTTCTTAAGCTGCGACTCTATCTCCTGCAGTACGGCTTGCGCCCAATGTGTTGCATCCGGTGATGCCATGGCCTCCTTGTAGGAAGTTGGCACGTCTAAATTTGCTGCAATTGCGGTATTCATATGATCTGGTTTTTGCAACATCCAGAAATGCCCGCGCTCATCATGCTTGTAACACACCCTGAGAGTGTACCTTCGACCTGGTGCTGGAGTGTTAGCAGGTGGCTAGCGCGGTGCTCTTGGCACAACTGCTCTTGGTGATTGTGGTGCATCTTCTTCCTCTGTTAATGAGGCTGTTGTATCTGCTTCATCAGACATGGGAGAATAGAGTGGTTCTCCCACTGTCACAGTAGAGGAAGTGTCAGGAGAGAGAGGGTCAGGGAGAATGTATGCTCCCACTGCTTTGTCAGCTGCCAGTCGTATTGCCTCTTCGCAGATAATGTTGGAGTCGATGACATTACTTTCATTGAAAATGACATCCCTGATGATGACGTGGCCACTATCTCTTTCGTACAGATGATACGCCTTGCTTGCCATGTCATAGCCGATCATGAGCATCAATGCACTCTTTGCTTCCCATTTTGGCCACTTTTCCTTGGGCACGTGCATGTATA
Organism: Penium margaritaceum; assembly: GCA_023375785.1. Taxonomy (NCBI): domain Eukaryota; kingdom Viridiplantae; phylum Streptophyta; class Zygnematophyceae; order Desmidiales; family Peniaceae; genus Penium; species Penium margaritaceum. Next base: position 63,851 of record SZWC01013367.1, on the reverse strand, counting down.
CCAAGGTTCCAAACTTGGGAAGATGACCCACGCTCGATTCTTCCCGAACCATACCTTGTACGGCGTCATCTGCTCCAGAGCCTTCGCTGGAGTAAGATTCTTGATGTACACTGCTATGCTCACTACTTCCGCCTAAAATTCGTCGGTCAGCGGAGCAGCGTGTAGCATGGAGCGCGCCGACTGAACGATGGTGTGGTTGGTGCGTTCAGCTACGGCAATCTGTTGCGGCGAGTATGGCGCGGTGTGGTGCACCTTGATGCATGCTGTTGCGAGGTAGCCTGAAACTCCTTTCTCAAGTACTCTCCACCGTGGTCGCTGTGCAGCGCCTTGATTCTCTTGCCAGTCTGGTTCTCTACCATGGCCTTGAACTCCTTGAACCTGTCAAAACACTTGTCCTGGGAAGAAAGGAAATGCAGAGTAGTGTAACGGCAGAAATCATCAATGAAGGTGAGAAAATGCTTAGAGCCTCCAAAGCTCTGGGTCTGCATCGAGCCACACAAGGTGAGTGGGCCAGCTCCCTCACCTCCTTTGCGCGCTCCCCTACTTTAGAGAATGCTTTGCAATGCTGCTTCCCTACCAAACAGCCGATTCACAACTGTAGCTCAATGTTAGAGATGGTAGATAAGTCATGCACCATCTACTTTGTTTGAGGTTGCTGCAAGGGGCGCATGCCGAGGTGGCCGTAGCGTGCATGCCAGATTTTGCCATCTGTGGCGTGCACCACTGCTGCAAGACCCTGCTCGCGCGGGATCTTGGTCGTCCCCAACACGCGGTACATGTCGCCTTCGTTCACCGACGTAGCCAACTGCTCTCTTGTTTCCTTGCCAAGGATGTAGCCATAGTCGTCGTCAAAGACGACGCGCAGTCTTGTGTTGGTGACAGAGGATACTAAAAGAAGGTTGAACGCAGCATTAGGTACATACAACACGCCATGGAATACTCCTACTTCAATGCCACGCGGGGTCTCCAACCACATATCCGCAATCCCAATGCCCTTAGCATACATCTCACGATTATCACCAAAAGCAATCGATTGGGAGGTAATGGAGAGCAGCTGCGTAAACCACTCGTTGTGGTGTGTCAAATTCTTGGTACACCCAGAGTCCTTGTACCATGCCAGATCCGCCTTTTCCTTCTACAACATGATAGACTTCACCATAAAGAGGCCGTCGCACACCTCATTAGCCAAGTTCATGTTCCCAAAATGGCCCACGCCGGGCTCGTTCTGCTGCTCTTGCTGCTGCTGCCGTTGACATTACTATGACTGCTGCTCTTGGTACCATGGAGATTACTACTTTTGCTACTCCCTCTCGTCCCTCTTGAACTTGAAGCACTCTTTCTTATAGTGCCCCTCTTTCTGGAAATAATGGCACTTGACTTTTTTCTAGCCTCTCTGCTGCCCAAACTACTGGTGTTGTTAGTTATGCGAGCCTATGGCCATGAAAGCTGCTTCATTGTTGCTGTTGTGGCCATTGCGCTTTGCGGCATTGCGACATAGTTCTACCTGCACCAAGTGCATGCAGAAGAAGTCCAGGTCGAGAGTCGGCTGGCACTTTAACATCTCTCGCATCGTGCCATAGCTCATTCGGAGTCCCCTTAGCAAGAGGAGGACAAACCGCGTGTTTCCACAGGGTTGGCGGCCGCTTGCAGGTGCTTAGCACCTCCTTTGCCCTGTTCAAGTACGCCTCCATCCCTTCCCTACCTTGTATTTTCAATGCCATCATCTTGTCCTCCAAAAGCACGAGGAACGCAGGATCCTTACTCTCATACTTCTTGCACAACGTGTCCCACCCCTCTATTGCAGTAGCCTTGTCCATCACATACTAAAGATGCGGATTGTAGATGGTGTTAACAATCAGCCTGTAGGTCTGCTTGTCCTTCTTCTTCCACTCCTCATATACTGATACTGTAGTTATAGATGAACTTGCATCTGCTACATCCTTTGGTGGCGTCTTCCATACTACCACCTCTATTGCGTTGATGCCTTTTGCCTGTGGAGACGGAGCGCGCTCGTCGCCGCTCACCACCTCCCACAGCCCCTCTCCTCCAAAAGGAGGTGGGTACAAATCTTCCAAAACGTGAAGTTGGCGCATCCTTCCACCTTCTCCAAGGGCTGGGCTTATGTTACCATGCCTCTTGCTGCCATTTTGAGCTTTGGTGATGCTCAGCGGTTTCCTTGAGTGGCGGCGCTATCCCTGCTTCTGCTACTGCTTCGGCTAGAAATCTGTCCGATAGAACATAGGAAGTAGATACCACAAGACTCGGAATTTGGAAAAATACAGCCCACCAGCGGAACATTCAGCTCAAAACCTTTGAGATCGATCCATCAAACAGGGTCATCAATAGCAGATTTTTAGAGATATGCCCTCTTGAAAATAGGGTATGCTGCTGCTCCTACTTTAGCTCACACCAGCCAAGTTGAAGACGGGTTTTCTCCCAAATGTATTAATAGAATGCAAATATTTTTGCACCAATGGAAATCTTAGGAAAAATATCTCAATTTGCATGTGCTACTTTCTAAACTTGACAAAGAAATGAGAGAGTTATGGTCATCACAAGGCGACAGTCTTACTCAGAAAGAAGAGTGTAGCCCTAGCCGACCTCGTTTTGAGCATAACTGTCAATCTGAGTGTTGGATCTTGGGCTTGTTAGAAAGCTTCTCTCTTTAATTGAAGACCTAGTGTTTGATGGTCAAGTTTTGTGAGGGTTTGACCCCAATCTGTCACTCTAAATCTAACGGCCGGAGCTGGTTGAAAATGACAGAACTTGGCTCTGATACGAAGTGTTGGAACTGGAGTAGAGAGAGGACCTTGGAACAGCAAGCATGTGGGACTGGAAGGACATCACTTGTGCTGAAGAATGGTTGTTAAATCGCTCAAAATGATGGAGTACACATAGAGCTACAGCTTGGGCAAGTCAGCCATCTCACAAACCACACCACTTAGCCATGTAAGCTAAGGCTCACACACTATAGTTCATAATCTCTTACAAGAGACAAAATTAGCCTGGGAATCAGGCTGACCATTCACACACGACCTAGAGAGCTAGAAAATACTCTCATGGCATACTCCTAGTGGTCACATAACCCACAATTCCATGGAGAATCACCATGTGTCCATGACTTGCACACGAGGATCTCACCTCACCTAAAAAGTAAGGAGAGGTACCTTTTTCCTAGTCAGCACACTTCGACAAGGCAACCCAAGAATCTAGGAACTTTTTGGATATTTCTCCCATCAGGTCTTGATCCTAGACCTCTTGCCCTTTTATTTTGTTTGGCTAAGGCATGGAGCCATCGCACATGGTCACCCGGATATTAGCGGTTGATGACCCCGAAAACTTTGAAAATTCATATATCCCAATCCGACCGTTGGATCGGCCTCAAACTTGGACCGTAGATATCTTGCCATCGGATCTTTGTAATGATGAAATTCGATTGACAATCGTAGCAGGCATCTTGTATTTTAGTGGAACTTGCTCTTGTGGACCTGAAACTAAGCCAGATGACTCCTTTCCCAACAACTCTGCTCACGCGGGATCTAGATTGTTCCCAACAGGCGGTACATACTGCCTTCCTTCACTGACAAGGCCAGCTCCTCTCCTGTCTCCTTATCAAGGATGTAGGCATAGTCGTTGTGAAAGAAGACTCGCAGTCCTGTGTTCATGAGAGAGGATACTGAGAGAAGGTTGAACGGAGCATCAGGTACATACAATACGCGTTGGAACACTCCCACTTCAATGCCACGCGGGGTCTCCAACCACATCTCCATAATGCCAATCCCCTCAGCATACACCACCTGGTCTTCACCTAGAGCAATAAAGACGAGAAGGGATGGACAGCAGCTGCGTAAACCACTCCTTGTGATATGTCGGGCTCTTTGTACACCTTAAGACCTTGTACCATGCGAGATTTGCCTTCTCCACCTGCGACATGTAAGACTTCGCCATGAAGAGACGGTTGCGTACCTCCTTGGCCACATTTATGTTGCCAAAGTGGCGCACACTAGCCTGGTCTAACTGCTGCTGCTGCTGGTGCTCACGTTGCTGTGACTGCTGTTGCTGCTGTTGATGGGACTCCTGCTTTTGCTATTGCTGCTCCTGCTCCTTCTACTCCCTCTTGAGCTTGAGACACTTTTTGTATAGTGTCCCTCTCTTTGGCAATAGTCGCACTTGCATTTCTTTTTGCCTCTGTGCTGCGCAGACTATTGCTGCTGCAAGTTATGTGAGCTTGTGGCCACAAACACTGCTTCATTAATGCCACCGACATTGCGCTTTCCTGCATTACCATGCAATTCCACCTGTAGAAGATGTGTGTAGATGAAGTTAAGGTCAAGAGTGGGCTGGTACTCCAGCGTCTCTCCCACCATATCCTAGCTGGTTGGGAGTCCCCTCAGTAAGAGGAGAATGAAGCACATCTTTTCCATAGGGTTGCCGGCCGCCTTCAGTTGCTCTCAGCTCTTTTGCCCTATCAAGAGTGCCTCCATCCCTTCATCACTCTACATTTGCATTGCTATCATCTTCTCCTCCAAAAGCATGAGGAATGTAGGATCCTTGTTTTCATACTTACACAATGCGTCCCATGCCTTTTTTGCAGTAGCCTTGTCACTTACGTACTGAAGATGCGAGTTTGAGATGGTGTTGACAAGCAGCCTCTAAGCGTCCTTGTCCTTCTTCCACTCCTCATATGCCATTACTGCATTTATACATGAACTTGCATCTGCTTCAGCTTTATACCACATCTTCCCCGCCACAAGTTGCACTACAGTAGTGCCTTTTCCCTGTGGAGGCCGAGTACACTCGCCGCCGCTCACTACCTCCCTTAAGCCCCTCTCCTCGAAAAGGAGGTGAGTACAAATTTTCCACAATGTGAAGTTGGCACGTACTTCCAGCCTCTCCCAGGGCTGAGTTGCTATGACCACGCCTGCTATTGCCATTTTGAGCTTTGGTGATGCTCAACGCTGCCCTTGGGTGGCGCAGCTACCCCTACTTTTGTTGCTGCTTTTGCCATAAATCTGTCTGACAGAAAATGGACTGTAGATGCCAGCAAATTTGGAATTTGAAACAACTGAGCCCACCACTAGAAATTTCAGCTCAAAGCCTTTCAGATCGACCCATAGATCAGGGTCATCAACAGGAAATTTTTAAAAATATACCCTCTTGAAATTAGGATATGCTTCTCCTTCTCCAACTTAGACCAGCCAGCTTGTAAATGGCGCTTCTCCAAATGAATCAATGGAATAAAAATATTTTTGTACCATTAGAAAGCTTAGGAAAAATACTACAACTGGCATGTGTCATTTTTTACATTTAACATAGAAACAAGAGAGGTATGGTCATCACAAGGCGATAGTCTTACTTAGAGAGAAGAGTCTAGTCCTGACCGACCTCGTTTTTAGCATAACACCTAATCCAACAATTCAACCTAGCAATATTGGGCTCGTTTAAAAGCTCGTCTTTTGAACATAAAGATCCATTGGTCAAGCATCAAATGTGCTGAAGGTTTCAATCCAACCCGTCACTCTCAAAGTAACGGCCTGTGCTGGCTGAAAGTAGTAGAACTTAGCTCTCATACCAAGAGTTGGAACTAAAGGAGAGAGGGAGCCTTGGAGCAGCAAGCATGTGGGATTGAAAGGGCGTCAGGTGTGCTAAATAATGGTTATTGAATCACTCAAAATTATGGAGTACATATACAGCTAGAGGTTGGGCAAGTCAGACCTCTCACAAGCCACACCACATAGCCATGAAGGCTAAGGCTCACACACTAGAGCCCATAATCTCAAACAAGAAAGGAAGTTAGCCTAGCAATAAGTTTGACCACTCACACATGACTTAGAGAGCTATAAAATGCTCTCATAGCTCACTCCTAGGGGTCACATATTCCACAATCCCATGGAGAATTGCCATGTGTCCATGGCTAGTACACAAGGATCTTACCTAACCTAAAAAGTAAGGAGAGGTACATTTCTCCTAGTCAGAACACTTTGACAAGGAAACCCAAGAATCTTGGACCTTTCTGGATATTTCTCCCATCAGGTCTTGACCTTGGACCTCTTGCTTTTTTCTTTTCTCAGGCTAAGGCATGGAGCCATTGTCCATGGTCACCCAGATATCGTTGGTCGATGACCCCGGAAACTTCATATCTCCCAATCCGACTGTTGGATCGGCCTCGAAGTTAGATGGTAGACATTTTGCCACCTGGTCTTTCTCATAAGGAAGTCATTTTGACAATCGAAGCATGCTTCTGGACGTTTCTTGGAGCTTGCTCTTGTGGACCTGCAACTTAGCCACATGGCTCTTTTCCAAACAATAGAGCCAACCTCTAGCCTAGGCATGTAGTGCCTCCTTGTATGAGCTAATTTGGGGGCAATATGGATTGCGTCATCCCCCCTTGCCTACATGGGGTTCCGTGTGAGCGCCAAGTGGCATTTTACGAGGAGGGACCTTGGAATGTTATAAGATGTCTCTTAGAGCGTTCTTGTTCCCCTTTTGGTCACAAAGAAAATAAGTCTCCATGGTGGGATTTGATCGAGTGTCCTCTCGCTGCAAAGACTAACTGTGTAACGTGTAAGGTACGAGGAGTTGTCCTATGTAGTGTTTCCTGGCAATACTATCCGGATTAGACCAAGGGGACTTTCCCCAAAGGAGTAGTACATGCCTTGTCCAAGGGAGCAGTGGATGCCTAGTCTGTCGTATGTGTGTCCAAATATCAGCCATGGACAAGGAGCAGATCAGGTCAACTGTCTACATCAAGAGCAACGTCATCGGCACCAACGTTGTCTGTGAAGAGATAGGAGAACAAGGATCTGTCTAGGTAGTGGGAGTAGATATCCTTCCTGACCCTGTCTCTCCTAATCCTTCCTCCACCGTGACACTCGGAGAATCGGCTTACTCTCTCGTGTCTTACATAGCAGATATGGCGGCCTCATCGGTAGCTGTAAAGGAAAGAGATGTAGCTCGACTAGTAGGAGCAGTTGTCCGAGCAACACTGGCCAGCCGCTCGCTAATGCTCCAGGACCAGGTTGAAGGTACCCTCTTAGGGTACGCTATAAGCGTGGTGAGCGCAGGCATTTCAGGATGCTCATAAAACCAGACTAGATGAACGTCGTAGTTGCAGCATACTCTGATGAACTCACATCCTACAAGGAGGTCATGGCGACACCAGATGCAGCAGATTGGGTGCAATTTGTGAAGCAAGAGATACAGTCGCAGCTCACAAACAGTACGTGGGAGCTGACTGAGCATCCACCAGGATGCAAGGTAATCAAGTGCAAGTGATGTTCAAGAAGAAGAGGGGCACAAATAGCAACCACGATAAGTACAAGGTGAGGCTGGTCGCCAAGGGCTATTTGCAGTAGGAAGGCATTATCGAGGCAGAAATCTTTGCTCATGTTGCAAAGCTTGTCTCTGTGCGCACACTCGTTTCTTCTACACCAGCTGAGGACTTAAAGATTCACCACATGGATGTCAAGCTTGCATTCTTGAATATTGACTTGGAGGAGGACATCTACATGGAGGAACCGTAGGGATTTATCAATGACTACGAGGCGCAGATGGTTTGCAAGCTGCAGAATTTTCTGTACGGCCTCAAGCAAGCGTGGCGTGCTTAAACATAGAAATGAGATACGGCGTTTCAGGGCATGGGGTCTGAGCAAAGTGAGTGTGACTACATCGTCTATCGCTGGTAGCATGGTCATGAGGTGCTCATCATCATCTTCTATGTGGATGACATGCTCCTCCTTTCCAACATCATGTCTGCACTACACGAGTTGAAGGAGGCCATGCAGCAGCGCTTCTAGATGTCTGATCTCTGAGAGGCATCATACTTCCTCTGATCTAGATTGCGCGTGACTGTAAATCACGCTCTCTCTCGCTACAGCAGAGCCGCTACATCAAGCATATTTAGGAACGGTTCGGCATGGCAGAGGCAAACCCATGGGCATGCCGCTAGACACGTGGCAGCTGATCATGAGCTTTAATCCAGAAGTGCATGCAGCTAAGTAACATAAGTACCAGAGCGCCATAAAGAGTCTCATGTACCTGATGGTTGCAACCAGGATGGACTGGAAGGGCATCACTTGTGCTATACATTGGTTGTTTAATCACTCAAAATGGAGTACATATAGAGCTAGCTTGGGCAAGTCAGCGCTCTCACAAGCCACACCACTTCAACATGGAGGCTAAGGCTCATTCACTAGAGTCCGTAATCCCAGACAAGGGAGGAAATCAGCCAAGCAATCAGGCTGACCACTCACACACAACCTAGAGAGCTAGAAAATGCTCTCATGGCACAGTCATAGTGGTCACATAAGCCACAATTCCATGGAGACTTGCCATGTGTCCTTGGCTAGCACAGAAGGATCTCACCTTACCTAAAAAGTAAGGAGAGGTACCCTTTTCTTAGTCAGCTGACTCTGACAAGGCAACGCAAGAATCTAGGACCTTTTTTGATGTTTCTCCCATCAGGTCTTAACCCTAGACGCCTTGCTTTTTTCTTTTCTAAGGCTAAGGCATGGAGCCATTGCACATAGTCACCTAGATATCTGCAGTCAAAGACCTCAGAAACTTGAAAAAAAAACGTATCTCTCAATGCGACTGTTGGATCAGCCTGAAACTTGGATCTTAAAGATTTGCCATCTGATTTTTCTAATGGTGTAGACGGATTGACAATCGAAGAAGCAATCAAGTAGTTTTCCGGAACTTGCTCCTGTGGATCTGAAACTGAGCCGGTTTGTTCCTTTCTCAACAAAGTACACACCATTCGTGCTTGAGCTGGCAACAATTACTAACTGCTTGCTGCACCAACTGATGGTCCCGTCATTCATGAGGAACACATATCTAGAAATTAACTTACGATCCTCACGGTTTGAGGCCTAATCTACATCTGTGTGGCCGATGATGCTGTTGTCATTGCCGTTATAGGTGATGCCGATGTTTATGGTTCATGCAAAATAGGGAAGTTCCGCCTCACTGCCTTTCGGTACACAGGTCCGGGATTCGCCATGTGCTGGATCAGAGGGCTCTCAGCTTGTGCAAGGTCTCACCTTGTTACCACCATATGGTACATGAGACTATCTATGGCGCTCTAGTACTTCTGCCGCTCAGCTGTATCCGCTTCTCCATTGAAGTTCATGAGCTACTTCCACGACTCTAGCGGTGTGCGATGGGTTTGGCCTATGCCATGCCGAACTGCTACAAAAGATCCTTCATGTAGCAGCTGTGCTCCAATGAGAGTGAGCGTGATTTGCGATCACGCTTGATCTGGATGCCAAGGAAATATCACGCCTCCCTGAGATCAGACATCTGGAAGCGCTCTTACATGGCCTCCTTGAATTTCTCTAGTGCAGACATGCCGTTGGAAAGGAGGAACATGTCATACACATAGAGAATGATCACGAGGACGCGATGTTTGCACTCACACTCATTGCGCTTAAACCCCATGCACTATAGTGTTGCATCCAATCTAAAGGTTCCAAGCACGCAACGTTTACTTGAGGCTGTACAACGACTTCTACAATTTGTAAACAAGGTGCTCCTTGCCATCTATGATGAATTCCTCTGGCTGCTCCATGTAGATCTCCTCCTCCAAGTCACCATTGAAGAATGTCGTCTTGACGTCCATGTAGTGGATCTTGAAGTCCTTTGCTGCTACACGAGAGAAGAGCATGCGTACAGAGGCAAATTTTGCAACAGGAGCAAAGGTTTTAGTGTAGTCGATGCTGATGCTACGAGTAGTCCTTCGAGTCAAGCCTCGCCTTGTACATTTTGAGGTTGTCATCTGCGCCACTCTTCTTCTTCAACACATGTTGCACTTGATTACCTTGTGTCCAGGTGGACGCTCTGTTAGTTCTCATGTACCCTTGTCGAGTTCCGACTGTATCTCTTGCTTTACAACTTGGGCCCAATCTATTTTATCTGGTGCAGCCATGGCTTCCTTTTACGATATCGGCTTATCACAGTCTGCTACAAGTGTGACGTTCATCTGGTCTCGTTTTGGAGCATCAAGAAAGGCTAGCGCGAAGAAGGCTTATAGCGCATCCTAATAGGGTTCCTACGACTTGGTATAGGAGCGTTGGCAGGAGGTTAGCGCGGTACTACTGGCATAACTATTGCTGTTGGTGGTATTGCAATTTCTTCATCTGCTTCTACCGATGAGGCTGTTGTATTTACTGCATCAGACTTGGGAGAATGGAGTGGTTCTCCCACTCTCATAGTAGAGGAAGGGTCAGAGAGACTGAGGGAGGAAGGGTATCTATTCCCGGAGCCTTTTCAACTACAACTTTAGTTGCTTCCTCACAAGCAATGTATGTATTGATGATGTTACTCTCGTTGAAGACAACATCCTTGGAGATGATAACGTGGCCGGTATACCTCTTGTAGAGGCAATACGCCTTGCTTGCCACGTCATAGGCGATCATCACCATCTGCACGCTCTTTCCGTCCCACGTCTGCCGCTTCCCATACGCACAAGCATGTGCGCTAGGCCGCCAAATGCTGAAAGATACCCACGTTCGGCTTCCTGCCACACCAGGCCTTGTACGGTGTCATCTCCTCCAACACCTTTATGGAAGTGCGGTTCTTCATACATACTATAGTGCTTACTACGTCAGCCCAAACGTCGTAGCTATGCCGAGCCGAGTGAAGCATGGAACATGCCAATTAAACGATTGTATGGTTGACGTGTTTCGTAACACCGTTTTGGTGCGGCAGAAATGGTGCATTGCACTACGCCTTAATGCCACCATCTACTCCTGGAATTCCTTGCTGAGCTACTCTCTACCATCGTTGTTGTCCAGTATTGCTCGGACATGCTCCTTGTCCATCCTTCACATTTGGACGGGCAAACGACACACAAGACAGGCATTACTCCTTTGGAACAGGTCCCCTTGATCTAAACTATCAACCTGCCTAAGGCGACGATCTAGAAAACGGGTTCGGACACAATGGTTCCCGCTGACCGCTCTTGGTATTGCATGCTTGAAAAGGAGCCATCCGCTTCAGTTTGAGGTCCACAGGAGCAAGTTCCACGAAACTACCAGATGCCTGCTGTTATCGTCAATCCAACTTCTTCATTAGAAGATCATGAGGAAAAATTGTCTATAGTCAAAGTTTAAGGCCGATCCAACGGTCGGATTGGGAGATATGAATTTTCGAAGTTTCCAGAGTCATCGACCGCTGATATCTGGATAGCCATGGGCGATGGCTCCATGCCTTAGCCTGAGAAAAGAAAAAGGCAAGAGGTCCAGGATCAAGACCTGATGGGAGAAAAATCCAAAACGTCCTAGATTCTTGGGTTGCCTTGTCAGAGTGTGCTGACTAGGAAAAAGGCACCTCTCCTTACTTTTTAGGTGAGGTGAGATCCTTGTGTGCTAGCCATGGACACATGGCAATTCTCCATGGGATTGTGGGTTATGTGACCACTAGGAGTGTGCCATAAGAGCATTTTCTAGCTCTGGAGGTTGTGTGTGAGTGGTTAGCCTGATTGCTAGGCTGATTTCCTCGTGTGAGATTTTGGACTCTAGTGTGTGAGCCTTAGCCTCCATTGCTAAGTGGTGTGGCTTGTGATAGGGCTGACTTGCCCAAGCTCTAGCTCTATATGTACTCTATCATTTTGAGTGATTCAACAACCATTCTTTAGCACAAATAATGCCCTTCCAATCCCACATGCTCGCTGCTCCAAGGCTCCCTCTCTCCTCCAGTTCCAATACTTGGTATCAGAGCCAACTTCTGCTACTATAAGCTAGGACAGGCAGTCACTTTGAGAGTGACGGGTTGGGGTGAAACGTTCACTATCTTTCAGGATCAACCACTGGAGTTTTGAGAGACAAGCTTTCCACCGAGCCCAAGATCGCGAAGATCCAACAGTTAGATTGAGAGTTATGATGAGAACGAGATCGGCCAGGGCTACACTCTTCTCTTTGAGTAAGACTGTCGCCTTGTGATGACCATAACTCTCTTGTTTCTTTCTCAATTTTAAAAACTAGCACATAAGAATTGTAGTATTTTTGCTAAGCTTCCTATTGGTGTAAAAATATTTGCATTCCATATGTACGTTTGGGAGAAACACTATTTACAAGCTGGCTGGTGTGAGCTGGAGGAGGATCTCAAGCATAGCATGTTTTCAAAAGGGCATTTCTTTCAGAATGCCCTATTGATGACCTTGTTTTATGGGTCGATCGGAAAGATTTTGAGCTGAATGTTCAAGTGATGGGCTATGTTTTTCCAAATTCCTAGTATTCTGGCCTCTACATTCCAGTTTTTGTCAGACAAATTGCTAGCAGAAGCACGGGTAGCGCCGCCGCTCAAGGGCAGCGCTGAGCATCACCAAGGCTCAAAATGGCAGCTGGAGAGGTGGTAACAGTAGCCACGCACTTGGAGAGGCTGGAAGGACGCGCCAACTTCACGTTTTGGAAGATCCGTACCTGCCTCCTTTTGGAGGAGAGGGGCTTCTGGGAGGTGGTGAGCGGCAACGAGCGGGCTCCGCCTCCATAGGCAAAAGGCATCACTACAACAAAGGTGGTGGCGGGGAAGACACCGCATAAAGGTGCAGCAGATGCAAGTTCATCTACAAGTGCAGCAGCGGCATATGAGGAGTGGAAGAAGGACAGCCACGCTTATAGGCTACTTGTCAACACCATCTCCAACCCGCATCTTCAGTACGTGAGTGACAAGGCTACTGTAAAAGAAGGATGGGACACGTTGTGCAAGAAGTAAAAGAGCAAAGATCCTGCATTCCTCATGCTTTTGGAGGAGAAGATGATGACACTGAAAATGCATGATGGCAAAGGGATGTAGGCCTACTTGGAGAGGGCAAAGGAGCTAGCAAAGTAGCTGAAAGTGGCTGCCAATCTGTAGAAGATACGCGCTTCGTTCTCCTCTTGATGAGGGGACTCCAAACGAGCTATGACACACTGCAAAAGACGTTGGAGTGCCAGCCGACTCTCGACCTGGACTTCATCTGCACGCAGCTGGTGCAGGTTGAACTGTGTCGTAATGTAGCAAAGCGCAATGGCGGCAGCAACTATAGTGAAGCAACTTTCATGGCCATGGGCTCACGCAACCACCAGTAGCAGCAGTCTGGATAATAGAGAGGCAATAAGAAGGGCAAGTGTCATTATTGCCAGAAAGAGGGGCACTACAAGAAAGAGTGCTTCAAGTTCAAGAGGGACAAGAAGGAGCAGCAGCAGCAGCAGCAGAAAAAGCAGCATTCTCCACAACAACAGTAGTAGCAGTCACAGCAACGTCATCAGCAACAGCAATCATAGCAACGTCAGCAGCTGCAATAGCAGAACCGGACTGGCATGCTCCATTTTGGCAACATGAATGTCGCCAGGGGGGTGCGCGACCGCCTCTTCATGGCGAAGTCTGATATGTCGCAGAAGGAGAAGGCGGATCTGGCGTGGTACAAGGACTCAGGGTGTACCAAGAGTCTGACTCACCACAAGGAGTGGTTTACGGAGCTACTCTCTATCCCCCCCGTCCGATTGCTTTGGGTGATGATCAGGTGGTGTATGCTGAGGGGATTGGGATTGTGGAGATGTGGTTGGAGACCCTGCGTTGCATTGAAGTGGGAGTGTTCCATGGCGTAATATATGTCCTTGATACTGCATTCAACCTTCTCTCTGTGTCCTCTCTCACCAACGCAGGACTGCGATTCGTCTTTGATGACGACTATGGCTACATCCTTGGCAAGAAAACCGGAGAGGAGTTGCCTTGGTCGGTGAAGGAAGGTGACATGTATCGCCCGTTGGGGGCGACCAAGATCCCGCGTGAAAAGAGTTTTGCAACAGTGATGAAGGCCACAGATGGCAAAATCTGGCATGCGCGGCACGGCCACATTGGCATGCGCACCTTGCAGCAACTTCAAACGAAGCAGATGGTGCGTGACTTTCCCACCATCTCTAACTTTGAGCAGTAGTTATGCATCGGCTATTTGGAGGGGAAGTAGCATTGCGAGGCGTTCTCGAGAGCAGGAGAGCGTGCAAAGGAGGTGCTTGAGCTGGTCCTCACAGATCTGTGTGGCCTCATGCAGACCCAGAGCTTTGGATGCTCTAGGTATTTCGACACCTCCATTGATGATTTCTGCCATTGCACTGCTGTGTACTTCTTTTCCTCCAAGGACCAGTGCTTTGACAGGTTAAAGGAGTTCAAGGCAATGGTGGAGAACCAGACTCGCAAGAAAATCAAGGTGTTGCGCAGCGACCGCAGTTGAGAGTACATGAGTAAGGAGTTACACGACTACCTCGCGACAGCAGGCATCAAGGCAAAGTGTAACGCGCCATACTTGCCGTAGTAGAATGGCGTAGTAGAATGTGCCAAGCGCACCATCGTTGAGTCGACGCCCTCCATGCTGCACGCAGCTCGGCTCACCTACGACTTTTGGACGGAAGCAGTGGGCAATGTGGTGTACATCAAGAACTACAGTCCATTCAAGGCCCTTGAGCATATGACATCGTACAAGGCATGGTTCGGCAAGAAGCGGAGCGTGGGTCATCTTTGTGCGTTTGGGAGCTTGGTGCACATGTACGTGCCAAAGGAGAAACGGCAAAAGTGGGACGCGAAGAGCACGCAGATACTGATGACTGGCTACGACGTTGCAAGTAGGGCGTATCACCTTCACGAGAGGGATACATGCCACTTCATCATCTCCAGGGATGTTGTCTTCAACGAGAGCAACGTCATCCACACCAACATCATCTGCAAAGAGGCAGCAGAACCACCAGCTGATAAAGAAGTGGGAGCAAACATTCTCCCTGACCCCGTCTCTCCTGATCCTTCCTCTATTGTGACAATGGGTGAAATCCTCTGTTCTCCCTTGTTCGATGCAACAGATACAACGGCCTCAACGGCATGAACAAAGATAGAACATGCACCACCATCAGTAGAAGCAGTTTTGCCAGCAGCATTGTGCCACCCGTCTCATTACGCACCAGCACCCGGTCGAAGGTACCCTCTCAGGGAACGCTGCAAGCCTGATGAGCGCAAGCATTTCTCGATGCTGCAGAAACCAGACCAGATGAGCATAGTAGTTGCAACAGACTCTGATGAGCCGACGTTGTACAAGGAGGCCATGGCGGCACCAGATGCAGCAAATTTGGCGCAAGCTGTACAACAGGAGATACAGTCGCAGCTCGACAACAGCATGTGGGAGATGACTGAGCGTCCACTTGGACATAAGGAGATCAAGTGCAAGTGGGTATTCAAGAAGAAGTAGGGAGCAGATGGCAACATAGAAAAGTACAAGACGAGGCTCGTCACCAAGGGCTACTCGCAGCAGGAAGGTATCGACAACACAAAAACTTTTGATCATGTTGTAAGGTTTGCCTTTGTGCGTACGCTCCTTTCCTATGTAGCAACAGAGGACTTTGAGGTTCACCACATGGATGTCAAGACGGCGTTCCTGAACGGTGACATAGCGGAGGAGATTTACATGGAGTAACCGGAGGGGTTCGTCATGCATGGCGAGGAGCACCTAGTTTGCAAGCTGCAGAAGTCACTGTACGGCCTCAAGCAAGCGACGCGTGCTTGAAACCAGAAGTTGGATGCGGCGTTGTTGTGCATGGGGTTCAAACGCAGTGAGTGTGACTGCAGCATCTACCACTGGCAGCATGGTCATGAGGTACTCATCATCATCGTCTATGTGGATGACATGCTCCTCCTTTCCAACAGCATGTCTCCACTACAGGAGTTCAAGGAGGCCATGCAAGAGGGCTTCGAGATGTCTGATATCAGGGAGGCATTCTACTTCCTCGGTATCCAGATCACGCGTGACTGTAAATCATGCTCTCTCTTGCTAGAGCAGAGCCGCTACACCAAGGATGTCCTATAGCGGTTCGGCATGGTAGAGGCAAAATCCATCAGAATGCCGCTGGAGACGCGGTTGTATCTTATAAGCTTCAATGGAGAAGCAAATGCAGCTGAGCGACAGAAGTACCGGAGCACCATCGCCAGCCTCATGTACCTGATGGTTGCAACCAGGCCAGACCTGGCACAGGCTGTTACCGTTGTGAGCCAGCACATGGTCAGTCCCGGCCCTGAGCAGTAGAAGGTGTTATGTTCTGTGTAAGCCCCTGGTCCAATCAGCGGAAGATTTAGAATGGGTATGCACTGTGCTTGTAGCGCAAGTCCCCCAGTGACACCAAGAGAGGCTGAGAGAGAGAGAAGGCATGCACTGCTCATCGTTGTAAAATAAGTCCCCTTGGTCTACTCTTGGTAGTCTACCTAGTGCATGCTCCTTAGGGCAACTTCCTACAGCCTTGTGGGTGAAGGCGCCGTTTCGTAAGCGAGAGGTCCAGGGTCGAATCCCGCCAGGACCAAGTTTTCCTTGTGACTAAAAAAGGCCAAGAAAGCTTCCTAGAAGCCTCTAAGGTCCAAGGTGGATCAAGCGCCACTTGGGGGTCATAGAGGGTGCCATGTCATCAAAGCTGATGACATTGTCTAGGGTGGCCTTGGGGGGAGGCCCCTCTAAGGAGCCACTGGGAGCACTGACCAGAGACTATATAAGGCCTGTCATTTGCATGTGATTACATGTCATCTCTCACTCTTGAGACTTGGGAGAAAACTAATCCCTTGTTGGCCACAAAGAAAAAGGGTAAAGAATGAGTGCAAGTTCACATTTTAGTGTGTACCCTTGCCAGTTGGGTGAGAGTTTGGAACACTCTCCGGCCACGGTTTGGACAAGCTAAGTGAACCTTGCAGTGTGGAAACACCATTCCGTGGGCGACCTCTACCTTGGTTAAGATACCAAGGGCGGTCAGCATTTTGCCTATCGGTGTCGTTTACTCTAGACCGTGGCCAAGTGCGAAGTGACAAAGTGTTATGGGCCCACATTGATCAGGAGACTTGGTTCTTTGTACCATCGCTCTTCACGTGGCAGGTACCTCCACAATAGACAAGACACCATTGCTCCATCTGCGTCATCGTCGGTCTACTTAGACCAAAGTATGCATTGTGAGAGACAGGACACGGGTTGGATCCGTGGTCCACGTTTGCTCTCCACGGACAAGGAACAAGGATACGTTCTGCCATTGTTGGTATGAGCCTCGAGTCCTAAGCGGGTTACGCTCTGCCCTTGTGGGTACGACCTCGTGCTCGTGGGAGCACTTCCTCCACAATAGCTAGGAGAACATCGGCTGGAGGGGTATGCAACAAACTGCACCTTGAAAATTTGTAGCAGTCATACGCCTCATCAGCCTACATCGGCCTCAACAAAGCAAAAAGGCAGAGACTAAGTGAGCATCCTTGACCACACCACAATCATGCCGGGGGGTCAAGAGATCGTTAAGGGCACCTCTGGCCCCACCAAGTTGGGTGCAACCAACACCATTGCACGCTTCGATGGCAAAGTCTTTGGCACGTGGAAATGACAGTTTCAGGTGGTGATGCGTGTGCAGGGGTACCTCAACATGCTGAAAGGGACGGAGGTAGCACCAGAGGACGAGGCAAGCGCATAATATGTAGGATGGTAAGAGCGCAATGACATTGCTCTCACACTCCTTGTCACGTCCATAAATCCCTCCCTAATCTCCCACATTGAGGGGTGCACGACGGCAGCTGATGCTTACACCAAGCTGACGAACGTGTATCAGTCAACTTTCCTTGCGAATCAACTTTTCATCCTACAGCGCCTCATCGGGCTGCGGGTGGGCGAGGGGGAGTCCATCTCGGACTTCCTCCACCAGTTCGAAGGACTGCTTCAAGAAGCTCGCGCTATGTCCTAGCAGCTCAACCAACAGATGCAGGCCATGATTCTCCTATGGCCTTGCCGCCAAGCTGGAGCCCCATGATCACCACCTTGGGTGGATGGGAGGAGTCGGAGTTCACGTATCCTCGTATCTCTGAGTTTGTCCGGAACGAGGCCATGAGGCACAACAACAGCGTCATCAACAACGCCGACTATGCAAGTGGCTCGGAAGGCACCTCCTCTCATGGCAACAGTAGAGGTAGTGGCGGCGGATAAGCGGCAAAAAGAAGGGCAAGTGCCACAACTTTGGCAAGGCAAGGCATTGGGCGCGGGAGTATCGTGCACCAACGAAGGAAAGAGGCGGTGGTGGGAGCAACAAAGTGAGTAACAAGGTGGACTCGACGTCCACGAGAATGATGGTCGAGAGCAAGGTCCCTCCCAAGAGCTGTGCGCTGCTGCGGCCGGGAGCCTTCGGGCTCGACAGTGGCACGGAATACCACACCTCTTGCGAGGCATGTGGTTTATCGTCCCTTACACCGTCCACGGCCAAGTTCGGTGTGCCGACGGTGACATCGCGTATGCGGCTGGTGAGGGAGAGAAGGTCGTGCACACGTGGCTTAACAAAGCTGACAAGGATTTGCGGTTGCGGAACGTCGTCTACATGCCAATTTTTGCCGCAAACCTCCTCTCCGTCTCGCGGATTACGGATAACGCGATGAGGGTAGTGTTCACATAGAAGGAAGCCGTCATCCTCAAGAACGAGGACGTGAAGATTACCTACGTTACGTCAGACCTTGTTGCCAAGGTGCCACGAACGGATGGGCTCTACGTTATGCAGACAAAGAGCGCGGAAGGGCACGCTGGGGCGGCAGAGGTAGTAGCGGAAGCTCCAGCATCGCCGAACGCCAAGACACCATCCATGCTGCCTGTTGTGACGGCTAAAGACGCGGGAGCAGCAACTGCGAAATTGTGGCATAGACGCCTTGGGCACGTGGCCGACAGCACCCTACAGGTCATGGAGGAGTAGAAGCGTGTACGCGTGCTGGAAGGGTGTGAGGTAAAGGGTGGATGCAACGCTGGGTGTAAGGCTTGCCTGCAAGGCAAGACAAAGCGGAAATGCTTCTCCAAAAACGGTCGCAGAGCAGAGGGCATACTTGACCTTGTCCACAGCAACGTTTGTTGCCCCATGCGCATCACGTCCAATGGTGGCTCCAAGTACCTCCTCACCTTCATCGATGATTACTCTCGGAAGGTGTGGGTAAACCTCTCAAAACGAAGGGAAAGGTGCTAGAGCGCCTGCAAGAGTTTGTCGCCATTTTGGAGCGACAAACCGACCGGAAGGTCAAGGCCCTGCGGAGCGACGACGGTGAATAGTACAAGGGGTGAAAGCCATTGTTTAGGCACACGGCATTGTCCACCAACCTACTATCCCCTACACACCGCTGAGCAACGGCGTGAGAAGGCGCATCAACCAGACCATTCTGGCCATGACGCGAACCGTGCTGTTCGACTCAAAGCTCCCTCCTCCCTTTTAGACAAGAGCAGCGCGCACTGCATGCTACCTCATCAACCTCATGCCTGCTACAGCATTGCATAGCAAGGGGACAGAAAAGGAGCAAAGTGCAGAACGCATGACGCCGTAGGAGGCATGGTCGGGAAACAAGCCAGATGCCTATCACCTAAAGGCATTTAGCCCAAACCGTGTGGCTTGGGCCAAAGTCCAGGACGGGCAAGGAGCGGGGAAGTTGGATGCACGTGCGCGCAAGTGCATGATGATTGGCTACGAGGCCGCGTAGAAGGCATATAGGATGTGGGACCAGGCAGCAAGGAGAGTCATTAGCTCCAAAGATGTGACCTAGGAAGAGTCACAATGGAAGGGAGAACTGCGGGATCCAGAGAACTCTCCAAAACAGGGAGAGTGGATCGTGCTCCTGGAGGTGGGTGACACACCCCCGCCTACCTGGCGTGGGACGCTGGTGGCCGTAGATAGCGAGGCTGCTGTTTCAGGGAGAGCGTCCGCTCAGGCTGAAGCGGAGTTGACATTGAACACTGCGTCGGAGACATTCAAGGCCTCCTCGGAGGCCAGTAGCTCTTCCCTTAAGCAACCTCTCTTGGGCAAGTACAGCAGCAACAGCAGTACGAGCAGCCAACACTAGCACCACTGCGACGTTTTGAGCACCAAGCAATGCCTGCGAAGCAATACGACGGAGGGAAGGCCGAGTGGATTGGCCTGAGCTGGTCATGCCTTGCGTAGGGAGAGCCGGCTACCATTGCCGAGGCTCTCTCGCAGCCGGATGCTGCTAAGTGGAAGGAGGCGATGGAGAGCGAGCTCGACTCCATTGAGGAGAACGGAACGTGGGAGCTAGTGGACAAAGTGCCAAACGTACACGTGGTGGGCGTGCAGTGGGTCTTATGCATCCATGCAAGCAAGACAACAGCATCCACAAGTACAAGGCAAAGATCGTCGCGAAGGTGTTCTCGCAGAGAGCAGGGTCTTAGTACGACAAGACCTACTCTCTTGTGGCATCCTTCCCCTCCATCCGTACCTTGCTTGCTGTGGCTACGTCACGCAACATGCAAATTCACCATATGGACGTCAAGACCGCCTTCCTCTACGGGAAGCTTGACAAGGAGATACTAATGGAGGTGCTCGAGGGTGTCAAGGCAAAACCCGGGCATGTGTGTCGCCTCATCAAGGTGCTCTACAGGCTGAAACAGGCTCCAAGGATTTGGTAGAAGGAGATGGACAGCTTCATGGCTGGCCTTGGATTCTCGCACTGCCAGAACGACCCCAGTGTATATGTGCGTGCGGATATACAGGGGCTGTTGCTGGTAGCGCTGTACGTGGATGACCTGATTCTGGCCTCCACCTCCATGAAGGCCCTCGAGGCCCTCAAGGAGAAGCTGCATGAGCGGTTTCAGATGAAGGACATGGCCAAGCTCGAGTACTACTCGGGCATCGCCATATATCGCAACTGAGCTCTAGGAACCATCGAGCTCAACCAGACGAAGTACATCTCAGAGGTACTTCGGTGCTATGGCATGGAAGACGCCAAACCCCTCAAAACTGCTCTCCCCACGAAGTGTTATCTCACTTGCGCCCACTCCCCCAACACGGAATCCAAGCGCCGCGAAATGCAGGATGTGCCGTACCAGTCTATGGTGTGTAGCATCATGTATGTCATGGTTGGCACGCAGTCGGACATCTCCTTTGCTGTGGGGCTAGTCAGTCGGTTTGTGGCCAACCCTGGCCACACCACTGGCAGGCCGTAAAGCGCATTTTGCGCTATCTCAACAAGACACGACACATGGGGCTGCAATACGGCGGCCTTCAAGGAAGAGACCCATTGCGCCTCAAGTGCTATACCGACGCAGATTTTGGAGGCAACGTGGGTGATACGAAGTCCACCTTGGGCTTTGTGCGCCTTGTGAACGGCGGCGTTGTGTCATGGGCCAGCGATAAGCAGGACTTTGTCTCCATCTCAACCGTAGAAGCTCAGTACGTGGCACTGTCTGAGGTGAGCAAGGAGACGCAGTGGTTATGCAATTTGCTCACTGAAATGCGCCCACCAGAGAAGGAGGCCACGGTCGTCCACGTCGACAACTTGAGTACGATGGACATCATGTTCAAGGAAACCCTCTCCAGGCGGACCAAGCACATCAACATCCGCTATCACTACACGCGTGACCTCGTCGCCAAGAGAGTAGTGGATATGCAATACATCGCGACCAAGAAGATGCTCGCGCACTTCGTGACGAAGCCGCTGGACAGTGACCCACACATGGCAGGGCACGTGGCATGGGGATGGTGAGCGCAGCAAACGAGGGCTGAATGGGCGGCCTACTTCACAGTTGGCCGATATCGCTAAGCCCATGGCCATAGCAAGAATCTAACCACAGATGGATGCAAGTACAACGGAGAGTTTGTTATGTTATGTATATACCCCTGGTCCAATCAGCGGAAGATTTAGACTAGATATGCATTGCGCTTGTAGCACAAGTCCCCCAGTGACACGAAGACAGGCTGAGAGAGACAAGGCATGCACTACTCATCCTTGTGGAGTAAGTCTCATTGGTCTACTCTTGGCAGTCTACTTGGTGCAGGCTCCTTAGGAGAGCTTCCTATAACCTAGTGGGCGAAGGCGCCGTCTCGCAAGCGAGAGATCCCGCCAGGACTAATTTTTCTTTGTGACTAAAAAGGGCATAAGAAGCTTCCTAGAAGCCTCTAAGGTCCAAGGTGGATAAAGCGCCACTTGGCGGTCACCGAGGGTGCCATGTTATCAAAGCAAATGATACTGTCTAGGGTGGCCTTGGGGGGAGGCCTCTCCAAGGAGCCACTAGGAGCATTGACCAGAGACTATATAAGGCATTACATTTGCATGTGATTATATATCATCTCTAACTCTTGAGACTTGGGAGAAAACTAATCCCTTGTTTACTACCAAGAAAGAGGGTAAAGAACGAGTGCAAGTGTACACTTTAGTGTGTAGTATTACCAGTTGGATGAGAGTTTGGAACACTCTCTGGCCATCGTTGGAACAAGCTAAGTGAACCTTTTAGTGTAGAAAGACCACTCAGTGGGTGATCTCTACCTTGGTTGAAAAACCAAGGGCGGTCGGGAATTTGCCTGTTGGCGCCGTTTACTCTAGACCTTGGTCAAGTGCGGAGTGACAAAAGGCAGTGAAGTAGATCTTCCGCTACCTTGCTGGAACCATCAACATGAGCATCACCTACAACGGCAACGACAACATCATCGGCTATACAGACACAGATTGGGCTTCAAACCCTAAGGACCGCAAGTCCATCTCTGGACATGTGTTCCTCATGAATGGTGGGGCCATCAGCTAGTGCAGCAAGCGGCAGGTGGTCGTGGCCACCTCAAGTACGGAATCTGAGTACATCTCTCTCTGCTTTGGAGCCAAGGAAGTAGTTTGGCTTCAGCGTCTCATGGCAAAGAAAAGTGGGAGTGCAGCAGTTCTAGTTCTTGTGCGCATTGACAACCAGAGTGTAATCGCACTCGCCAAGAATCATAAGCACCATGCACATACCAAGCACATTGACATCGCATATCACATTGATAACACCCTCTTGCACATGGTGCAAGAGGGTGCTATCAAGGTAGACTTTCTCCAACCAGCAAACAGGTCGCTGATTTCTACACCAAGCCAGTGACTAGTGAGAAGCAGCAGTTCTACATGAAGGCATGTGGACTCATCCCACTTTGACTGCGCCAAGTGGGAGATTGTTGGAAAAGGAGCCATCCGGCTCAGTTTCAGGTCCACAAGAGCAAGCTCCAAGAAACTACTTGATGTGTGCTCTAATCACCAATCCAACGTCACCATTGGAATGATCAGGTGGCAAAATGTCAATGGTCCAAG